>PIJE02000892.1:64866-68776 GCA_002895965.2 Coryphaenoides rupestris | reverse complement strand
CGTGTGTGTGTGTGTGTGTGTGTGTGCGTGTGTGTTAGTGTTTATGTCTCAGCTAGCGAGAGCAATTAACAGCGACTTTATGCTGCTTTCTGCCTTGTTCTGATTTCCCCTGAGAAATTAATGTCTTGCTTCATCCGAGAGAGGGTGTGTATGTGTGTGCTTGTGTGTGTACTTGTGTGTGTGTGTGTGTGTGTGTGTGGATGAAGCAAGACATTAATTTCTCAGGGGAAATCAGAACAAGGCAGAAAGCAGCATAAAGTCGCTGTTAATTGCTCTCGCTAGCTGAGACATAAACACTAAACACACACACGCACACACACACACGCACACACACACACGCACACACACACACAAACACTTACCTGCAGGGCTTGTCACTAATAAATTAATCTGCGATGTGTTTAGCATGATGCGTTGTAATATGTGTATGTGCTTATGTGTGTGTGTGTGTGTGTGGCCTGCATCTGTGCGTGCATGTGTGCGTGTGTGTGTGTGTGAGTCCGTGCCTGTGCATGTGAGTCCGTGTACAGTCTTGAGCCGAGCCATTTTACGATGATAAGTATGATAAATGCTACATGCATATGCCGCCTTCAACATCGTAAAACATGATTAATGGGTAATATTGAACAAAATGATAAAATGTAAATATGCATTGCAAAATATAAAACTGGAGCCAGCATTTTTTCCCCTCCGCATTATGATTGCCCATAAAAAATAGTGTAAATCTATGCACTGACTCCCACCAAAGTCTGTCCATACGGTAGCTGTACATATCAGGAGTTAAAACGGTTGCATATGTCTCAGGATGACGCGTGCAAGTGTGTTGCACACGCGTGCGCGGTTTGCGATGGATGAATGTAGTAAGGCCATATGATTGTCGTAAAAAGTGATTTTTATTAAAAAATGTTTACTTTATTATTAGCTGGACTTAATTATACTTATACTATATACACAGCCATTAGGAATGATTGTGACTCGCGATGACTATCGATAATGTCAGTGATTGTTCTGCTAAGTGATTAGTAGAGAAAACAACATAAAAGTGGAGCATGGTCAGCGCGAGGGGAGCGAAGCCAGCGGGGGCTAAACCTAAACAACAACTAACTAACTAACTAACTCACTCACTAACTAACTAACTCACTAACTAACTCACTAACTCACTAACTCTCCCTATATCCTTCAGCTGACATTTTTCAACCAACACAGACGACAAGCTGTGGCCGTGTTTATTTTAGTTAATTATTTAGTCATATTCCACTGTTAAGGATGTGGGATTTAAACGGTATTTTTAATGAATGTTTTCATAATCAAACGCCGCTAGCACATACCAATATTTGTGTATGTCGCCAACAGAAAGGTATCACAGCCATTAGGAATGATTGTGACTCGCGATGACTATCGATAATGTCAGTGATTGTTCTGCTAAGTGATTAGTAGAGAAAAGTGCGAGGGGAGCGAAGCCAGCGGGGGCTAAACCTAAACAACTAACTAACTAACTAACTAACTCACTAACTAACTAACTAACTAACTAACTCACTAACTAACTCACTAACTCACTAACTCTCCCTATATCCTTCAGCTGACATTTTTCAACCGACACAGACGACAAGCTGTGGCCGTGTTTATTTTAGTTAATTATTTAGTCATATTCCATATTTAAGGATGTGGGATTTAAACAGTATTTTTAATGAATGTTTTCATAATCAAACGCCGCTAGCACATACCAATATTTGTGTATGTCGCCAACAGAAAGGTTCACAAAATGGCAGGATGTGCGTGTACTGGTGTCCACCATACGTACGTATTTGGCAGAGCCCAGGTAGAACAGCAGGTTGTCCGCCGTGGTGGTCTTGACGTGGAGGACGATGGTGTTGTAGCGCCCCTTCCAGATGTCGGGCCGGTAGCTACGGAGACAGTCGCCGCCCGACGACACCGACACTTTGATCTGAGACGGGACACACACACACACACACACACACACACACACACACCACACACACACACACACACACACACACACACACACACAGGCACAGAAACAGTATATTATATAGCTATAAACTAAGTTTCATTTGTTTTGATGTGTCTGTTGTAAGGAAACCAAATGGTTTTACTTACAATGTAAGGTGGTATCCATGTGTGATATGCAGAATTAATGTGATTTTATGCAGACATACAGTGTCTAGGTAGAGCACGAGTTTACCCGGTGGTGGTGGTGGTGGTGGTGGTGGTGGTGGTGGTGGGGGTGATGGTGATACCTGATTTTAAATGTAGTCCTTATATAATATGACGGTAATATGCACATACATTTCCTTACATGTACATAAGGGTAGTTTTATACCGTTGGCACTGTGGTTCAAGTGGGTACCGCAGCACAGAGTGGAAAGAAGCAAAGTCATTCAAATACACAAATCTAATCTAAAACTAGATTAGATCCAATCCCATGGGATCAAATGTAATCCAACCTAATCCAATCCAATACTCTAATCCAGGGGTTCCCAAACCTTTGCATCTTGGGACCCAAAAGATACATTTGGTGTCTCCCTGGGACCCAAACATACAAAAATACATAATGCGTTGCCATGACATCTAAATTGGCGACCCACTCCCAACGGGTCCGCGACCCAATTTGGGTCGGGACCCATAGTTTGGGAAACACTGCTCTAATCTATTCTAATCTCATTTAATGTACTCCACCCCTACTCTTCCTTTGCTGCCTGTAATTTAAACGTTCAATTTCACCTCAACCGTTCATTCATTACACATGAATGGTTGTACTTTGGGCGGGAGCTTCGCATTTACCGAGTTGGCCTGCTTCCTGGCCTGGCTGATCAGCTCCTTTATTTGGGAGATGTTCCGCCTCAGGTTGTCTTGTAGCTTCTTAATTGGCTGCAGTTTCTCCAGCAGCCTATCAGCTTCGTCCTCCAGATCCTTGACCTTGGCCCCGGCAGCGTGAACTGCGTGCGGCGAGAGAGAGAGACAAGACAGACAGACAGACAGCGAGAGAGAGAGAGACAGACAGACAGCGAGAGAGAGAGAGACAGACAGCGGTCAGCTCTGTGGCTGACGGGGCTGCTGCTAGTTAGACGACGCAGCGCAGAAGGAAAGCGAAGCGAAAAATCGTCAAGAACAGGAGAGATAACAAAAAGAGAGACAGACCAAGAGCAAGGAAGTCATGATGAGGGAGACCGATGAGAGAAAACAGCTAGCGAATAGCAGCTATTAGCTTAGCTCACTACTCTGATGGGAGGATTAGCCTCTTGTAAGAAAGAAGAAAGAAAGAAAGAGAGAAAGAAGGAAAAACAGAAAGAAAGAAAGAAAGAAAGAAAGAAAGAGTTTGTAGAGCTACCATGCGCCGGCAGACGAGTGAGACGTGTAAATATGAGCGAGAAGACAAACGGCGACGATAATTATGATCATTAAATCAGCGGTGCACCAACATGCGTTTATAGATGAAAATAATCCCGCCAAAAACAAGTAACGGCACCATGCAAAAAATTGTCACGGTGATAATGACAACGTTTAGATTAAATTATCCATTTTTACGTTGTGTAATTAACATTGCCAAACGTGAATTGGCAATGTCATTCCATTCCTCTCGGTGTTGAGGACGCCTCATTAGTTCAATGACTTGCGTAGTTCTCCTTTTGACATGATGTGGTTGTGTTGGTGCACCGCTTGCAATAAGAGGAGACAATTAGAGACTTGTATAATTGAAAAATACATACTGATTGCTGTAAGGGGGGAGGGGGGGATGGGAGGGGGAGATAATAGAAATAAAAAAAAAGAGAGACAAAAGCAAAAAGTCAGGGGTGAGATCAAATCAATCCAAGGATTTCCAACCGTTGTACGCTACAGTTAGTCGATCACGTGATCACACGTTTGTTGGGAGGTTTTCAGGATGACGGGC
>PIJE02000892.1:49866-52366 GCA_002895965.2 Coryphaenoides rupestris | reverse complement strand
TTTCATAAATTAGTAGTACATATTATGAGTTTTCTAAACCAGAAAATGAAAAATGGAATCTGCTGTTTATTCAATCCCTTTCTCTTTGGCAACATCAATTTAATTATAATAATTATGTACAAGCAACCTAATTAGTCGGGTGGCCTATTGTTGTGTATAATAATAATGGTTCAGAATGAATGATGACAGATTCTAATATAATACACCTGCTTTAAGAGTGCCCACAGTGAGTTCAAGAAACCAGAGGCCAAGACTCAACAATAGTGATGAGAACATTCCAAAGGAAGTCAAAGGTCAAGTTATAGCAAAGCAGACATGAGGAGAAATGTACAAACGCTGTGGTTAGTCTGTGACCACATGGGGACAGTCCACCATAATAGTACAGAGTAATGTCGAAAGCTGTCCCTCCAATTCTGTGCACCTGGGCAAGCCCACCTCATCCAAAAACTAAACTTTGGCTGCCAATAAGAGAGGGCATGACCATTACTTTTTCTAAAAATAAAAATAATAGGAAACTCAAAGGCCTGAGTGGCAAATGGTCCGCAAAAAGGTACTGCGGTGAGAAAAACATTACATTCAAGTTTTTGATTTGATACAAACCCTCACTCCATTGTGCAGAATCAACACAGAACATCACCCATGTACCCCAATCCCAAAAGTCAAGACTTAGGTTTATAGTCTTCAATCTTCAATCTACGTATAGTCACTTCAATCTTGCAGTGGCAGTGATCCAGTTCAAGCCATGTTTAGAATGTTTTGAGGGGTCTGTGCCGAGACTTGGAAAATGCTGTCTACAAGTCAAGTCCATGCAGCTTGATAGACCAAGCCTGACCCCACCCACGCCTGTGCAAGTTCTGTCTGAACCCGGCACGGGTTCAGACAGAACCCGTGTCTGAATTGCTGGTAAGTCAATTTTCATGAACTATGGAGCTATCAAATTAAAAGATAATGAGGGGATAAGATAATATCATGTTTGACATTGGCTCAACTCCCCCCAAAACCCAACCCATCTTACCCCTAAGGTACAACATAACTTAACCATCCTTATGGCTTAAACATATCACTGCAGATCATTCCTTTTGCTTTGGGAGAATGGAGCTGTGTCACCTCAGCCATGCACATGAATCCAGCAGGTTGTACACTGTGGTCTTGAACAGCACCAAGCCTCTCTCTTGCACCTCAGCACGATAGCTTTAGTTTTTTTGGCAGCCGTCACATCCTCTGACTTAAAGTCAGTATGGTGATGCGGTTGATGGTGGTTCTGGCGGTTCAGTCGAGGAATGGGTCCGAGGTTGGACTTGCACGCCTGAACTCCGTCGAGTTCATTCACAGCTCTCACAAGTTCAGGGATCGTTCTGTCGAACTGCCATGCGTGTCAAAAAGCGCCACGCACTCGTGACCTCGGAAACGGTACTCCTTGCTTCCCCGACGCGCCGGTCGCTGCCACAACACGTCTCGGTAATCTCTGGGGAACTGGCTGTCTCTATCCGTGGGACACCGTCGCCTTGTGACAGACTTGCTTTGTAGCTGTTCCAGCCAACGACGCTGTCCTCGGGTGGCATGAGTGAGTGGTTTCATGTTTTTTGAAGCATGCTCGGTTGCCTTTCTCCTATTCTTGACTGCACCATTCACAAATACATTCTGTATTTTTAACCAAATGCCCGGCAAGCGAAGCAGAAAGAGCTGCATTTTTCCATTTAGAGCTCTGGAACTCTGGGTTTCTTGTAAGGCTTTACAAGCTTTTTAATGTGCCGAACAGATCCTGCAGGTGCTGAGCTACAAATGTAACTGTTGGGGATCTGTGTCCTTATCCCCAACATCACAAGACATCATGAGACTAATTTGTCTCTTGTCTGCTCTCTCTGTCTGTCTCATCATTTGTCTCTCTGGTCTACTCTCTCTCTCTCTCTCTCTTCTCCCAGAGACTCTTTTCCTCTCTTTCTCCTTGTTTTGTCAAAATAAACAAATAGCACATATACAGTAGCTAGCACACAGCACACAGCATCCAGAAAATATATCTCTCTGTCTCTCTCTTTCCATTAGACAAACCTATTTTACTCTAACTAGAAAAACCTATTTTACAACGTTCTCTGCTGTTCTCTGGTTTTACTGGCAGACCAACGTTAAAAGGTGCATTCTGCCACTTACTGTACCAGAGTGTAGAACATTATGACTTAATAAAGAATACTGGATATTCAACCTGCTGTTATAAAATCCCTTTGAACCTGTCATTGTTCGTCCCCAGAGCTCTAACAGACAAATTCACAAAATCTAACTTTAGAAGGCTAAAAATGATTTCACAAAGTAACAATATTTGTAATTATTTTTAGGGGTGCTGAGATTAAATGTAGAAGTATTTAAGCACCCCTAAAAATAGTCTCACATCGCCAATGGGCCCATGATAACTGGAAGAGCCCGTACCCGGATGAGATCTGTGGTGAGGTGCTTAAAACCCATGCTGAGCAACCCCTGCAATATATTTTATTAATATTATCTTCAT
>PIJE02000892.1:42366-44866 GCA_002895965.2 Coryphaenoides rupestris | reverse complement strand
CACCTTGTATGAATGCTAATAGCCTCAATTGGCACCACCATCATGGCCAAATTAAGTTTGAATTAGATCTAAATGACACTGGAGTTATTTTCTAAATGACACGGGCCTGACTTCTGCCACGAGCTCTCCCGTCGCCGTCGCCCCTGGCAACGAGAAGAACTGTAAGGACGTGAAACTTAGCCCTCTTCTCCTACACGTAAACATACATATACACACACAGAGATAGATACATACACACATTAATAAATACATATATACACACATACTTACATAGATAGATAGATAGATAGATAGATAGATAGATAGACATCTAGAAAGATAGATAAATATAGACAGACAGACAGACATCTAGATAAACTGACATCTAGATGGATAGATGCATAGATAAATAGATATAGACAGACAAAGAGACAGAGAGACAGATAGACAGATAGATAGATAGATAGATGTAGATATAGATAGACAGATAAATAGATATAGACAGACAGACACAGATATAGATATACATACATATCTATATATATATATATCGATAGATAGATACATAGGTAGATAGATATAGACATAGACATAGACGTACATGTATATATATAGATAGATAGACATATAGATAGATAGATATAGACATAGACAGACAGAGAGATGTATAGACGATGTATGTATATAGGTAGATACTGTAGATAGTAAGTGTTTAGTGTCCGTTAGTCTTACAGGTAATCCCGGCGGGTCCACACACATGCCTCTCCATGCACTGGTCACACGCCAGTCCAGATGCCCCGCCCCTGCAACGGCATTGGCCGCTCACAGGGTCACACGGCCCGGGGAGCGCCCCCCAGGCGGTACACTTACACTCCTCGCACCGGCCGCCCGGCATCTGGGGGTTACCGTGGTAACCGCTAGCACACCTGGACAGCGGACGGGGGAACGAATGAATGAATGAATGAAAGGCAAGGAGACTTGATGCAGTCTTGTCCAAGGACCACAATACAACTACAAATACATAGGTCATCATTGTTGCATCAATATTTCAGTGTGCGGTGATATGAACAAAGTATAAATGCTATTGAGCAACACGTCAAAGGAGCATCGAGAACGCATCACTTAAGCGGCTGCAACTTCATTTTCTTTACGCCGTCGTCGGGGTAATTTCCTTCTCGCGGTTTTTGTGTCCGATGTGTGTGATTCTGTAACACTCCAGCCAATCGCAAACACTATTGATCACACCCGACCCCTCTCTAAGTACTGTCCTCTAAGTACTCCCGTTATGGCAAATTAAATCCTCCTGGATCAATACACACACCTCTTAGCTTTGATCCCGCTGAACACCCGCTGCTCGGGACTGGTGTATGTGCTGTGCTACAGCGGAGCGTGTGGCCCGGGTACAGGCGCAACCAATGATGTTCATCGGTGGAAATGCTATTAGTTACCACACATAACAAATTAGGTGAATAGACTGAACCTATATGGTGCTCTTCTACCCACTGGCCACTCAAAGCGTTTTCATTCATACACGCATGTACACCGATGGTGATGACAGCCAGGTCGTCAGAAAGCAGTTGCGGTTGGGTGTATGGCTCAGGGGCACCCTGCCACTGGACCGGGGATCCAAATTGAAGTCAGATGACCGACTCCAATTCCAACTCCTGAGCTGCTGCTGCACTATTCCGATGTAGAGGAAGTTCAATTGATTCGATTCGGCTGTAAAACTTTCATTTTAATACTTGCTTAGGCATATTTTGTTCAATAGAATTGATTAGAATTGACTAAATATATCTTACCTATATTGTTTTTCTTTTAGGCTTGTACACTATACATTTATTATTCTATTGTTTTTATTCTTATGTTGTTGGTATTTTTGAGCAACCTCTCGCACAAGAATCGTCCTTATCTTATGTTAATTTGAATGGTGGCATAATATGTCCCCTGAATATCTTAATATATGCTTATGTGCCTTATATGCATACAGTATACACACTATCGTATTGTTCGAGGAGTACTGTTCGAGGAGACGCACAAATCGCAGTCAAACAACGGTTGACGGGGCAGAGTGTGTGTGTCTGGTGTGTTGGAGTTTGTGTTCAGCTGTGTGTGTGTGTGTTCGCCGTGGTCCTCACACCTCTCACAGTGCCTCCCCTCGTAGCCTTCAGGACAGTCCGTACAGCGGTAGTCGTCGAAGCCCTCCGACACGCAGGTGGGGCTGAAGCTAGCCGCGGGTAGCAAAGAAACAACACTTACTGGAGACATTTGAATTGCATGTACAAAAACTATAGCATTCAAAGATGGACTAGCGAGTTGTGAAGGAGAGAGAAAGGATTCAAGGGTCAAGATTCTTTCAAGAAGTTTGATTGAAAAAGTGGCGATGCCCAGCGGAATGTGTAACAGAACAATACAATAAAAATTGAAGGGAAAGAATCAAATATCCACACTATTTACAGTCTTTACAGCAAACAGGAGAGAAGGAGAAAAGCGAAAGACAGAAATAACGAAAGAAGGAAACTAA
>PIJE02000892.1:15939-34988 GCA_002895965.2 Coryphaenoides rupestris | reverse complement strand
TGAGCAAGACACCACCTAACCCTACCTGCTCCTGACGTGTTGGTTGTTACCTTGCATGGTTGACACCGCCGTCAGTACAGTACATGTCTATTTTCATATACAGTATCTACTTTTCATTTTCATGTCAACGTACAAGTATGTCAACGTATCAACTCCTGCAGCACTGGAGCTGGTGTGTGTGTGTGTGTGTGTGTGTGTGTGTGTGTGTGTGTGTGTGTGTGTGTGTGTGTGTGTGTGTGTGTGTGTGTGTGTGTGTGTGTGTGTGTGTGTCTTACCGGCTGTGTCTCATTAGGTTTCCCTGCGAGGCCTTGATCAGGATGTAGTCGACGTAGAACAGAATGTCCATGAAATCTTCCCGTGTCATCGGGCGCCCATCGGCATGCTTCCATTCGTGCTGGACACACACACACACGCACGCACACACACACACGCACGCACACACGCACGCACGCACGCACGGACACACACACACACAGGAAAAGAAAAAGATTGAATATTATTATTCTTGTAACGATAGAATCTACGTACTGTAAGTGGTGGTTACTTTATGAAAAATGTACACAAACAAACCCACAACAACCTGGAATGATCTATCTTTTTTACTTCTTACCTCCGTCATGTAAATCTCGTGGCGGGTGAGCTGGCCAATCTGCAGCCCCGGTGTGTGCCGCATCATCGTCTTGTCTTTGCTGGGCCCACCCCTGATGACCACCTGGGGCTCGTAGGAGGCGGGGCCCGTCTCATCCCGGGCCTCGTAGTAGACGGCGTACTTCAGCTGCCCGCCGTAGGCTGTGATCTGCACATGGACATGGACACAGTGAGGGGAGCCACAGAGAGGCAGGAATAGATGACCTTTCATTTGGTCAAGATTGACCCTTTGAGTTCAAGATTGACCCCTTCATTTCACTTCCAGTCCAAAGTGACTCATAATAAGTACATTTGTCTAAAGAGAGTGAAACGACAATAGATTGCTGATGGTACAGTACGATTTGAATAGAATAAGGTTCAACTGCTTATAATTGCTTTTTTTCACATTGTTTTGCCTTTTTATTCAACTTTTGATTTTTATCCTGAAGGACTGCTGACAAAGATGAATTTCTTGTACATTTATGTTTGTCCTGCATGCCCCAATACACACACGTTTAACAGCCAGCAGCAGCGCCTTCTCAAGTCAATGTTGCTTTAACCACAACCACAGGCCTTAACCACAGCTCCAGCCTCCAAGGGGCTTTCAGTCTCAATAAGGTCGGGGGTCTAACCGGGGTTATTTCCTCACCATGGAGCCCCTGAACTGCTCCGGCAGCCTCCAGTAGTAGGGCTCGGTCAGGGCAGCGGTGACCAGCTCCGCGTGGGCCAGGATCTCGGGGTGCTGGAAGCTCACCCCGGTCCTGGTCTCAACGCTGTTGGACTTGTCCACCAGGGGGAGCGATGTCTGATCTGGCTTCAACGCCAGCTTGACAGGAAAGAAATGGTTGCATTGTAAACAAAGCAAACAAACAAAAAATATACATTAATTTGTGTGAGTAAAGGACAGAGGAAATGGTGTATCAAGCATCAAGCCAAATATGTTCCTTAAAAAAAAAAAATCTTTTCATTTTCTTGAGGGGCATTGAAGAATGTATTTTATGTATTTTTCCCATTTTACTTCATTTTACCTTAACTGTAACTGCACCCGCTCTCTCCCATTTTGATGATCCTTCATTGAACTTTATCTTTAAACTTTATCGATGGACATTCAGGCATTCCCTTTTCCCTTTATTTCTGTCTGTATGTCTACGTATGTGTGTGTGTGTGTGTGTGTGTGTGTGTGTGTGTGCGTGTGAGTGTGAGCATGTGTGTCGATTGCTATTCCAATTTTATGCGAATAATAGGGGTGTATTATTGACAGTGGGCTTTGGCCAAGAGGACGCGTTCAGAAATAGAATCGTCTCCCGCTACAGCCTCGCCTCGCACTGTCTGACACAACCACTCGCTCCCGGCCCCATTCTCTCTCTAGGCCTCATTCTCTCTCTCTCTCTCTCTCTCTCTCTCTCTCCTCTCTCTCTCTCTCTCTCTCTCTCTCACTCTCTCAGAGAGAAACCATCTTTTTATAACTCTGAAAAATTATACGTGAGTATTGAGGAAAATAATATTAGACTTATGATAGGAGGCCATGCGCATAAGCAAACACATCAGAGAGACCCGTCTATTTACCATCGCCACGGCGACAGCGCAGCTGTGTGAAGGTCCGTCGTTATTGCATCAAAGTGGAAGCCCTATCTCTCTCTCTCTCTCTCTCTCTCTCTCTGCCTCTCTCTCTCTCTCTCTCCCCCTCGCTCTCTCTCTCTGAGTGAATCAGATCTAGACTGTTTCAAGTCAAGCTAGGTAATATTTCAATGACTTCCCGCCTGAGGTCAATATATAAAACAATCTAAAAACTCTACCGATTCTACGGCATACCTTTCAAATGTGTTATATTAAAAATAAAATATGCATCCAGATCCATTACATCCATTATGTTTTTCTTGATTATATATTTTATATACCTTATTATTATTATATACTGTAGAGGGTAGTTCTATTTAACGTCAATGTTTCTCTACAAAGTACATGTCTCGCTATTGTAATTAAGAATTGATTATACATGTTTATAGTTGTACGTTTGATTTTTCTGTTCCATTCTCTGGAGTTTGTAGGAGTTCATAGTTACCTTTCCCAATAGCATGTGTTACAGGAGGGCAGACGGCTCAACTAAAACTACTTTGAGAAGCCAACTCTTGTTGAAGGTTTAAGTCAGTATTTCACTACTGTTGTAAACATAATAACAACACTTGATTGAATTCAAGAGGCTGAAGACATATCACAGGATTACTGTTGTAAACAGAGCAACCCTAACCCTAGGGTTACACACACACAAATAGTTATAACTAACTAGAGGAACTGTTAGTGTGTGTGTATGTGTGCGTCAACTCTTTCGAACAGACTAAGCTAATGGACAACCCATTCTCTGTGAACGTGCACGTGTGTGTGCCTGTATGTGTGTGTGTCTGTGTGTGTGTGTGTGTGTCTGTGTGTGTGTGTGCGCTGCCATGCATGCTCCGGCTAGCTTTTGTGCGCACACACAGGCACACAGGCCCACGTGCGTGGCCTTCTCTCCACCCAGTGTAATCTCATGACTCAGTGGTTCAGAGAAAATCTCCCTCTTTCCAATAAACTCCCCATTTTCCTCCCCTCACTCCTGCCGTTCTCTCTCTCACGCTTTCTTGGCCTTTTTAATGCGCACCCTTTGTCTCTCTGCCTCAACTCAGAATGTATTTTAGAGCTCATTTTCTCTCTCTCTCTCTCATTCCCGCCTTTCTCGTCGCCTCTGCACCTCCTATTTCACCAACAGCTCTAACTCCGTCCAAAAGCCCCCAAATCTCACTTTATATTTAATTGTCTCTCGGTCGCCTTCCTCGCCAGCTATCTCTTAACCCTGTACCCTCCTCTACCTCCTCTAGTGGATCTGTTGCTCATCCTCTCTCTCTCTCTCTCTCTCTCTCTCTCTCTCTCTCTCTCTCTCTCTCTCTCTCTCTTCTCTCACAGCCAAGCCATGCAATTGTTTGCCGTTCATATGTGACAAGCACAGTGGTCGCCATGGAAACCTCCCCCCTCCCCTGCCCCCTCGTCTATCCTCTGGTAACTGGCCAGAGGAATACAGAGCATTGTTATTTATAAGTGTTTGACTGACACCTTGTTGTTGCCTAGTTGCACTAGTTGGTACTTGAGGTAATGAGGAATTCATTGGGTGGCTGAAGGAACACCTATGAACACAGGTGTGCAGGTACACAGGTACACGCTGTGGTGTAGGTAGTCGGCACACCGCTACAGGGACATAGAGACGAAGGCGGGCATAGTGTCTCCTTAATGTTATCTCATTCCACATAATGCATTGTAATCATTTGTAATGTATTCTCCTTCTGTAATGTGATGTCATCATACATGTTCTTGAAGGACACATCATTTAGTGCAGCCATTATGGCCAATGATTTTCAATCAGTTTCAAAACCAGCTTGGGTAATAATGAATACACAAGAAGGCAAATATTTCAAAGCATATACAACGAAGGATGAAGATGAATGAATTCCTCCCCAGAATCTGAGCTGGTAGCTAATTTTGTTCTTCCCCACTTGCTTTTATTCAAGCTTCTTTTGGAACTAATATCTCTTAACAGTTTTGGAAGAAAACTCATAGCATTCTTAACAAATGTAATAACAGTTCTATTTCCCAGACGATAATATTGTTGTTCAGCACTCTTGACTTATTTCCAAAGCCTTTAATCAGAATTTGTCTGGTGTGCACAGTTCCCACTTATTTGTTCGCCAAACACACTCAACTCCTTTAGCAATACTGCATGTAACAGCTTTTCCCCTTTTAAAGTAATTCTACCAGTTGAAGTTCAGCAGGCTCTCCCTGAATTAAAGAGGAGCAGTGACCTTTGACCTGATGGGATGGAGGCCGGAGGCTAAGTTAATTAAACTAGCCTCTCGTGAGTTAGCTTCTCCACTTTTAATGCATCTTTGTCTCAAAGGTGATGCATTAAGTTGGTGACCCCTTGATCTCAATAATTCTATTCTACAATACTATTTCAATTGTCGGTTCAATAGCCAACCTTTTCAAGAAGATTGTTTATACAAATTAATACAATATTCTACCTTCCTCCCAACCTGATTCCAGCTACAGATTCCAGATGTGTAAATGGATGAATGAATGAATGAATGAATGAATGTGTGGAGGTTTATACATACCCACATTCTGATGAGCCCTTGTGCCTCTGAGCAGGACTGGGAGAGGCCATAACAGTAACATTTGCTGCAGCCCAGTGGGTTTCGCGCCAACAGCCCAAACGTGGCAGGCTTGCAACGCTCGCAGTTATGCCCCTCAACGTTAGCCTGAAGAAGAAAAACACACACACACACACACACTTGATTCTTTTTGCAAAAAAAATGCTACAGACACACAGACAGGCACACACACAGTCACACAGACACACAGACAAACAGACAAACAGACACAGACAGGCACACAGACAGACAGACACACAGACAGGCACACAGACAAATAGACACAGACAGGCACACAGACAGTCACACAGACACACAGACAGACAGACACACAGACAGACACGCAGACAGAAATACACACAGACACACAGACACACAGAAAGACCCCACAGACGCACACATAAACAGACACACACACATAGACAGACAGACAGACGTAGACACAGAGACACACAGACAGGCACATGGACGGGGTAAACCAGGTTATTAAAAATGTGTTCAGAGCTCCTCGGCTGTTTGACAGACAGACAGCCTCCCGTGTGTTGAAGGTTAGGTGCTGACACCTCATGCTAGGGAGCACTATGACACACACACACACGCCGCGTACATCACAGCTCTGAGTGTGTGTGTGTGTGTGTGTGTGTGTGTTTTTGTGTGTGTGTGTTTTTTGTGCATATGTGTGTGTATGTGCGCCTGCATGGATTTATCTGTAGTAAGATAGACGAGAGAGGGCAACCAGAGAGGATGTGTGTGCGTGTATGTGTTTATGTGAGTGTGTGTGTGTGTGTATGTCTATGGGGGGGTGGGGGGTCGTCTGAGGAGGAGATACACCAGTGACAGAGAGGATCACAGTATCATAGCAAACTTATTTTTTTCTGCCTTCAAAGTATATCAGCACTCATGCATGCACCGTGTGTGTGTGTGTGTGTGTGTGTGTGTGTGTGTTGTGTGTGTGTGAGCGCGCATGATCAAAATGTTGAAATGTGCATCTTTTGGCATAGTGACATTTGTTGTGTGGTTAGCTACAACTCCAACCCTCATCCAATATTTGTTGAATTTCACCGAACACAAGTCTCCAAAGTTGCTCGTTTTCAGCGCTTACATAATCTATGGCTGTTATTTATAAACTTAGTTATTATAAACTTCTCTGCGTGCCTTTTTGCCATAAGAGAACACTTTTAATTAATTAGCCCTCGAAGGAGAGCTGAATTGCTTCCTTCCATCTACAGCCGTAACGTTAATATCACAGCTTATATAGATACAAAACATGTCGTTTCCTCCATTGCTTCATTTCTTTGCCCTTTAACTGGAAGCTAACATGGCAAGCTAATTGCTATCGCTAAAAGCTTGTCAAGTAGGCAGGGACTGTTTTAAAATGGATGACCGCAAGAAAAGAAATAGTCAAAGTTGAAAATCGTGAATCCTCTTCATAAATTCGGTTTTGCTCTGTGTGTGTGTGTGTGTGTGAGTGTGTCTATGTGAGTGTGCAGGTTTGCTTGGATTTGTGCATGTGTGTATGTGTGTATGTGGTGGGGGGGGCTTGTGTGTGTGCGTTGTGTGTGTGTGCTTGGCGGTGGTTTTGTGTGTGTGTGTGTCTGTATGTGGGTGTGGTGTGTATTTGCTGTGATAATGAGGGATATAGACTCTATCTGTGTGTGTGTGTGCGTGTGTGGGTGCATGTTTGTGTGTGTGTGTGTGTGTGTGTGTGTGTGTGTGTGTGTGTGTGTGTGTGTGTGTTGTGTGTGTGTGTGTGAGTGTGTGTGTGTTCATCTGTCTGATGAATCCCTGGTGTAGCCTTGCATATTGGACTACAAGGAGATCACAGAAGATCAGAGGAGAGCAGCGGTGTGTAGAGAGGTGTAAGGTAATCATGTGATCAGAAGGCAGACACCAGCTGACACGCTAGCATTCAGGACTGGCCCATCTGCTCCACCACGGAGGCACAGAATAATATTAATCACATGTCCCATCGGGTTATTGGACTGGCTATATTAAAAGAAAACACCATGAACAATTCATTGGATCTCTTATGTTTTATTTGACAACAAAAATAGATGGCTAAAGGTGCTATGTGTAAGACTCCGAAATTCATTCTCATTACTGACCCCTTTGGGCCAAGTAAGTGAACTGCAGCGTGCTGGAGTGTGCGCTCCGTGGGTTGAGACAATAAAAGTCATAAACTAATGTTAGTTGTAATCATAAATAAAAGTACACATGCATGACAAAGTGATGCCAGAACTGTAATTTTTTACAATTCCCCATGCATAGACACCACTTCCTAAATTTTTCCCGGCAAAACCGACGCCAGGTCAAATATTGCTCTGTCGCCAATCTAAGTACGTCATTGCGTATTGGTTATGTTGATTTTGTCAAAATGCTGTCAAACTAATGAGTTGGCTTATGGCATGCTAGGAGGTCTATTGTGGTAAATGAGAGATCACAAAAGCTTCAAATGACTCACTGCTGCGTTCCTGGGCAGTATGCTAGAAGTAGAAGATTTACAAGTAGATGTTTATGAAGGTAATGTAACACAGCAGCGTCGATTTCAACAATTTTTTATTTCTTTTGTCGCAATATATTTTTCTTGTGTTGCATATTGTGTGTTGCATATTGCATATAGCATTAATGTTGTGAAAAGGGTTCCCTGATAACTTTTGGTTTTGAAAGTTATCAGGGAACCCTTTTCACAACATTAATGCTGAGTCTCTTTGTCGGCCTGCCTGTGTCTATCTATGTATTAAACTGCGTGTGTGTGTGTGTGTGTCAGAGAGAGACCGCCACACACAATCTTCTCTGTCAGTACTGTGACATTTACAGGAGTGATTATACACGGATACATGCACACATACACACACACACTAACACACGTTGCGTTAAAGTAAAATACTTTGACGAAGAGTTTACGAAGTTGCTTTGACATTTAAAACAGTGGCCATCAGAATGTGAACATTCTACATCAACAACAAAAAGAACACAACAAAGCTGAACAAAAGTTGGTGAAGAGTTGACCAGGAAATGATTCAGACATTACCAATCAAGTCAACAGTTGACCAGGAAATGATTCAGACAATATCAATCAAACACATGGTCATGCCATTCACAGTCCTGTGGTGGCCATCGACCGGATGCCTGTGTGTGTACTCATTTTTGTGTATTTCTTTGCATGTATGTGTGTGTATGTGTGTGTGTGCACGTGTGTGTGTGTGTGTGTGTGTGTGTGTACCTTGCAGCTGCATTTCCCGGTGCGGTCCGCGCACGCACACACCCCGCGCTCCGGGTCGCACGTCTCGCTTTCGGAGCCCGACGCGTTGCACTCACACGCCGTACACTGCAGGGAGAGAGACACACGGCCGGGTCACATGGGACGCGTCACATGGGACTCATCACCGTGCATGGCAATATACAGACATCAGGGTTAGGTTAGGTTAGGGTTTTAAAAGATCAAGAGACAGCAGAGAGCCGAAGTCGAGCCCCTTCCAGTCAATGGTGAGAAACAAATAATTTTTTGATCTCTTTGATTTTAAAAAATGTTAATGAATAATTTAAAAGATAAAAGATAATTTTGCAATTCAAGAAAATCACTGTAGAAGCATAAGACTTCATATCTTTCTCTGTCCACAAGCAACCGTTTGTGACTTGAGGTGCTCTATAACGCATTGACAACGCTCGCCTGTCCAGTTTTTAGTTCTGTTTAAAATGAAATGGCTTCAATGCTATTTAATGCATTTGGCCTTCCTCAGTGAAACTCAAGACCCCCCGTTGTGATAAATATCCCACTGTTAGCTTAGCTAGTCCACTAGTTCCCTTTAGCTTGGCACGCCCCCACACAGTGAAAAAAACCAACAGAAAACCCCACTTATAACACTAATGACGCTAACTATACCGATACAAAGCACACACTTTCTTCTATTGCGCGTTTGACTTGAGGCGTGTGCATGTCGTGGTGGGCGGCGAGGCGGAAGAGAGAGCGGACCGCGCTGCTGTGTGTGGGTGCCGCTCTACCTGAGGGAAGTCTCTGTAGCCCAGCTGGCACTCGTTGCATTTCTCTCCCCTGTAGGCGTCTCGGCACTGGCAGCAGCCCGTGTTCATGTTACACTGCTGGGCGACCGAGCCCACCACGCTGCAGCCACACTCCTGAGAGAGAGAGAGAAGAGAGAGAGAGAGAGAGAGAAGGAGAGAGAGAGATATTAGGATTTGGATGGCTCTTAACCACTGTTGCGGTTCCAATGGGCTTGAGAACATCCCCTTGACATTCATAATGTGTGTCCCTTTGACAAAAAGTGTATTACAATCTTTGCAACAATCTGTATTGTTTCAACAGCGGTTTAGTGTTGTCAACAGACAAGCAAGAAACACAAAGAGGACATTTTGTGGCACTATGGAATATAACCGTGTGTGATCACAAAAAAAAAATGTGCACAGATAATCTTTGCGAAATGTTGATTTCGACAATTTTTGTTACTTGCAGCTTTCTCCCTTTCTTGGCATCTGTTCTCAACATCTTTTTCATGTTTGGTGTTGTCTATCACAGCGTATAAAAGTGAATTATGTACATCATCGGATACTTCTTAACATAGCAAAAAACAAAACAAAAAAATGCTAAAAAAAAGTTTTTGGATCGTTGCACGGTCCTTCCAGAGGAGCCAAGGTGCAGGGGGTGCAGGGCGTGTGAAGAAGGCGTCACCTTGCAGCCGGTCATGATGTCGTGGCCCCAGTGGTTGGGGGCGCAGCGGTCGCAGCGCTCCCCGATGGTGTTGGGGGGGCAGATGCACTGGCCCGTGTTGGCGTCACAGTTGTTCCCCACCTCGCTGCAGTCACAGGCTAGAGGAGGGGAGAGGGGAGTGGAGGAGAGTTGACGAGGACGGGAGGAGAGCAGAGGAGAGCAGAGGGGAGGGTAGGGGAGGAGAGGAGGGGAGGAGAGGACAGGGGAGGGGGATGAGAGGGAGTGGAGGGAAGGAGAGGAGAGGAGAGGGGTGGGGAGAAGAGGAGAGGATAGAAGAGGGAAAGGGGGGAGAAGGAGGAGGATGTGAGGGGAGGGGGATAAGGAGAGGGGGAGGAGAGGAGAGGTGAGGGGAGAGGAGGGGAGGAGAGTTGAATGAGAGGGGAGGGAGAGGAGAAGAAGAGGAAGAGGGGGAGGGGAGGAGGATGTGATGGGAGGAGAGGAGAGGAGGAGGGATGTGAGGGGAATGAGGAGGGAGTAGAGTCGACGAGGAGCGGGAGGAGCAGGAGGGGAGGGGGAGGAACAGAACAGTGTGTCCAGAACAAGCGACCACATTTAGTGAACATGTGGTCATGCGGCCGTCATTATTTGGTCATTATATCATCATTTTCATAGACGTGAAGCATCTATAAAAATGATATGGAACGAATGGAAGCCCATCGGTCAATTAAATAGTAAACTTTATCGACAACATTCCAACTAAATACTGTAACTTCTAATGTGGCGCACTATAACCAATGCAATGCAATGATGACATTAAACACAAGGTCTGAATGATCAATGAGGTGATCCTATAATTGAACTTGCCCAAGCATTTACGTTGGCAAGAAAACAAAAGCAATGATGGATGGCAGTGTGCCCCCCTGTGGCTGTGTGTGTAATATGGATTGGTCGTATTACACGTCATAAAGTATTATAATAGAACAGGAATACCATGAAGCATTTACGTGGATGTAGAAATGACCTGCAATATATTTCCAATGGAGCTGGACCAACTACAAGCTATGAAAACGCAAACATTAAATATATGTATATATATTCATATATGTTATCTGTAGTGTAGTATGATATGCATTGCACAAAAATTATCACAATAGATTTAGTAAGAAGCTTTAATGTGTATCAGTCTAGGAGCTGAATTAACGATGTATTTGTTCTTTTTATTAACGCATGAAATTAAGTTATGTATGGATTCAGATAACCTTCGTGCTCTGCCCCCCGCACATTATTTCATTTTTTTAATGACGCAGTCAATGCACAAGAAGATGACATTGACAAACAAATTTGGTCAGCCATCTTGTTATGGCCGACGGCGTCGAGAAAACTAAATTGTCCGCTGGGGGAGAGATCAGCTGACCAGCACATCTGCTCTCTTATTGGCTATCTCTTCTGAACACTTGCTCATCATTTGCATAACGTTAGGCAAGTGTGTGTGTGTGTGTGTGTGTGAGTGTGTGTGTGTGTGAGTGTGTGTGTGTAACTGTGTGATGGATGGACAGCGAGTTCTTTGGCGACAATAAAGTAGAAGCATGTCCCATTCTTTGTTCTGGATCTGAAAGTAAAAACGGAAACTAAAAATAAAAAGCTCAAATTCTTAAACATTGCGTGATAATTAGAACGACTTTTGAATTAATTCATTCGTTTTTCTTTCTTTTGAATCATATTCTGCTGCCATTTTAGAATTTACAATGATTTTATTAGCTGATGTATCTATTCTTGCTGTAACGTGCATTTGAGTATTGTTGAGTGCTATATAAAAGAAATGTTGTATTATGATTATTGTGATAATTATGATCATTGTGATTATTATCATCATCATCGGCATTGACGGTGATGAAAGAACCCAATAACAACTTCTTTTTTGACACGCATGCACACATGAACGCCACACACACACACTACACACACACATACACACACACACACACACACACACACACACACACACACACATGAACGCCACACACACACACACACACACACACACACACACACACACACACACACACAGAGGAGGGGTGGGGGTGAGGCAGGGGTCGGGGGTGGGTGTGGGCGGTCCTTACGCGTGCAGCCGCCCTCCTGGAAGAGGAAGAAGCTGCGGGAGCAGCGGTCACACTTGGGCCCGCCGACACCCGGCTGGCAACGACACTGGCCCGCCTCGTCGCAGTCAAACGACTTGGAGCCAAACGAGTTGCAGTGGCACGGAACGCACGCGCCGCCGCGGGCGATGCCGTACGTCTGGGGCTGCCGGGGCGCACAACACAATTACCAAAAGAGAGAGAGGGGGAGAGAGAGAGAGAGAGTTAGTGATGTGGGAGAGAGAGAGAGAGAGAGAGAGAGAGAGAGAGAGAGAGAGAGAGAGAGAGAGAGAGAGAGAGAGAGAGAGAGGTTGAGTGATCTCTTCTGGTCATGCTTGAAAGTACATGGAGTCAAACCAAATGTCACACTTTCACTGTTGGGAATACAAGAGTGGAATGGCTTTGGTGGGATGTGTGTGTGTGTGTGTGTGTGTGTGCTGTGTGTGCATGTGTGTGAGGAGAGGGGGGGGTCACTGTTAAACAAGCTACATTGAAACACAGTGTACACACACACACACACACACACACACACACACACACACACACACACACACACACACACACACACACACAACAACACACACAGCAATCCTGGGTAGATGAATCAGCGGGGAAAAGAGGTAGAGAGCGAGGGAGAAAGGATGAATAAAATGAGAGTGATGGCAAGAGACAGAGAGAGAGAGAGAGAGAGGAGGGAAAGAGAACAAGAGAGAGATAGATGACAAACAGAAGGTAGCTTCATCTTGCAGTCAGAGCATGGAAACACAGCGCATCGTGCAAAACAAACCACGACAGAACACAGCACGACGCCGAACGATAGAAAACACACAACAAAACACACAACCAAACACACAACCAAACAACAAAACGCAGCGCGGCAAATCTCCGCGTGCCACAGCGTCTGTCGGTCACATCGAGCCACGACGCGCCTCGGAGACTCTTTATTATTTATTTGTGTTTGTGTGCCGTTTAAGCCGCTGGCCCATGCAAGCACACCCAGCGAGTGCAGTCACCGTGCAAGGTAATCCGGGGTCCAGCCGGTCCCTCACAGCAGAACCTCTGGAGGGGGTTGGGAGGGCAGATGAGCCTGGGCCGGAAGCCAAAAACTGAAAGGGGGCGGGGTTACGCCTGCCTTCCTGTTTCATTACGGCGATATTCTACTGAATTCCACTCCTACTTTGCTTGGCTGGGATTACGTTTTGGGAATGGGGGCTTTTGTCATTTTTACAGTGGTTTTACAGTGGAAACGAGGTCGCGAGGTCGCTGTCCGGACAGGATGTTTTAGCTATTGCTGTTAGCGAAGGATGTGCTTACAGATACCAGTCTCCAGCAACAGGATTGCTCGAAACCAATATGAAGCAAAAGAACGTATCAGCTATCAGACTTGAGATTAGCAGTTAGGGCTCTTGCTCAACATCACGGCACTTCAGGCAGATGGGCCCTGGGGATCCAAACCAGCAACCCAACGCTCCAGCTCTCTCTACAAGCCTCTGTGAACAATACCATAAAAAAAGACCCCCCTAGCAATCCATGCTTTTACACCGAAAAAACAAGCCCATGCAACATATTAAAACGTTAGTCTTAACGGACAAAACGCATCATCTTACCGATCCAGAACTCCACACTCAATCGTTAAAACACCACACTGAGGCACAGTGCCCGCCCAACAAAACAACAGGCAACGATGCACTTCCCACGCTTTTCTTTTTTTACCGCTATTTTGGGCCGGTACGCCCCTCGGGGACAGCCCCCCGTCCGGGACGGCCCGCTGGAGCGCTGGGACGACCCGCCGCCGCCACCGGAGCGAGCCGAGCCGTCCCAGCGCTGCTGGCCCACCTCGGGGACGGGGACGCGCTCCACGGGCCGCCGCGTCTCCCGCCGCTCGTAGCCGCCCTGGCGCCGCAGGTCGCAGCGGCGCCCGGAGTGGCCGGGCCGGCAGATGCAGCGGCCCTCCACGTCGCAGCGCTGCGCCAGCGCCCCCTGCGGGCTGCACTGGCAGGGCAAGCACTCCTGCCGTTCAGGGTCCCACCAGCAATTAGGCTGGGGCCAATCACAGGACAGGAAACAGGGACGTGACAGGAATAGGAGGAGAACGGGTTAATTAAGTAGCGAATTCCTTAGAAAGGAGACATGCACAGAGAAAGAGGAAGTTTTTCGTGGAGGAAGTGGCGTGAATGTTGTGGCGCCACCTTTTGGTCATGAAAGGAAAAAGGAACAGAAGTAGAAATAGTAAATGGAAATGTGTTAAAACTGCACCAATCTGGAAGCTTCTCCTTTATAAAAGTCCTGTGATGATCCCTCAATGTGCGCTTTTGTGTTTTTAAAGTAGTTAATCTTTTTTAACATTTTATATATCTGTATGGCGGTATATTACTACTTTTGTACATCCCTGATCAGCCTTTATAAATTATTATAAATTACAATTAAATGTTACTTAAAAATATTTTAGCATTATATAGATTCAACTTTTTATATTTCACATTATTATCCAAAATACATAATAATTATTATTTGAACTGCTTTGGAAATGGAAATGTTTATTTTCCATGCCAATAAAGCTCTCTTGAATTGAATTGGATTTAAAACAAATGACTAAAATAAACAGGCCTTGTGAGTGCCATCAGCAGCAGCAGCAGCAGCAGGACCCTGCATGGCTGCAGCAGCAGAGCCACTGGGCGGTACCTACCATGCACTCATCACACTGCCTGCCCACCACATGCTCCCTGCACCGGCACTGGCCCGTCTCCTGGTGACACGCCTCCGATAGAGAGCCATTGGTATGACACTGGCAGGCTGGGAGAGAGAGAGAGAGAGAGAGAGAGAGAGTGAGACAGAGACAGAGAGACAGAGAGAGACAGAGAGTGACAGAGAGACAGAGAGAGAGTTTATCAAAACTCAATACAAAAAATACTTCAGACCATGAGTTCAGGTTTGGGCTTGGACCAATTTTTTTTCTTTTTTTAATGTTTTATTAAAAATCTGTTCCTAATTCCACCGCCTAAATGTGTCCTTGATCCACAGTTAAACTTTCGTGATATACCATTCAATGCTTCAGCATCCCAGCCACCATCTGGTAGATAGGTTGCCAACCATACACACGCACACACACACACACAGACACACACACGGACACACACACACGCACACAATCTCACACCTACACTCATACATAGAGTGGCAGACAGCCCTGAATGTGGGACGATGGAGTGAGAGAGAGAGTGCTGCAACAGATGCCCACACACACACAGACGCACACACACACGCACAGATACACACACACGCACGCACGCACACACACACATGCACACACTCACTAAAATGAGGGCAAGAACACGCACGCACCTGCAACCTACAAAGACAGACTCATCAGCACACAGATGAGTGCATGTCCATACATACATGCATGCATAGGGTACAGGGATGCATTCCCTGCCTCTCACACACACACACACACACACACACACACACACACACACACCACACACACACACACACAACACACACACACACACACACACACACACACACAGTGTTACTCTCTCTCTCTCCCCCTAGCTCCAGCCTTTGGGGGACCATCTGGATTCCATTCTGTCCGTCGCTACAATGCTAGCTTGTTAAGGCGTTACATGTTGCAATTTATTCCACTATTTCAGACCACGCTGGTCCGGTGGTTGGTTGGTTGGTTAATATACTTTATTGTGAACAGAAGCAAACACACATGGCGTGGCTGTTACCGAGCAATCTATAATCTGCTGTGTGTGTGTGTGTGTGTGTGTGTGTGTAAGAAATCGGAAAGTTTGACTATAGTAGTTTTCCCTGTCGGTTAGTTATTGACCCTGTGTTCTGCAACGGAAGTGCACGATGCATCCCAATCTAGCCATCATACCACCGCATCATTCTTACACTACAACTACAGCAAACTGTACCCTCTACTACTACTACTACACTACTACAGGTGTATGTGAAGGCTCCCTCTGATTGGTCAATATTCGTGTCACGGCCAGTGTCTTATCGACTTTGAAGGCCCTCACCGCCCAATAAACAGACGGGTGACAGCGATGACGTAAGACAGACTGAACAATACTATAGACATACAATAACCCGGTACATTGGCTATCTAGTCAGTTCTTAGTCTGCACATTAATGTCTAAACATATCATGTCTGTTGTATGCAGGCTTTCTTTCCTATGGCTTAGTAAGTAAGTAAGTAAGTAAGTAAGTCAACCTTTATTTATATAGCACCTTTCATACAAGAAATGGAACTCAAAGTTCTTTACAGCAGGGAAATTACATGCACCTCGTGCTTCACATAAAAAGAAAAAAGAAAAAAACATAAAAATAGAAAAGGACATTCGAATAAACATTAAAATCCATAAAAACACAAGTTACCTCTGCAATCATGCTCATCAATCAAGCCTACTATGTGGTATTTATGTTGTGTTTTTCTGGTGATTTAGCAATACTCCGATTTCTGCGATAAAGGAAACCCAACAAAGAACCTTGGCCGCCACTGAGTGCAGCTGGCGACCATGGTTCTAACAGCGAGAGGGAAAACCTAAAGCTTTGGACATTTTCTTTCTCCATTTTTACAATCTGATAGAGCACAGACGGACTTGCCCTGAACTCTGCGGCTTCACTCAATAACATTCATTAGTCTGTGTGAGAGAGAGAGAGAGAGTGAGAGAGAGAGCGAGAGAATGACAAAGCGGAGAGGCGTTGTGGTTTTACTAATTCCTGGTGGTCCTTTGTCATCTCTCCACTGGGTCGATACACACCCCCCCCCGCACCCCCACCATTCCAGACACGAGCAGCCGATCAGCACCGTGGAAGGAGAGCCATAGATCAGGCTGATTAATCAATAACCATTTAGCTGGGTTGTAGAGTGGTGATGGGAGTCAAGAGCGGCCAGCGATTATTACCACTGACCCTCCCTGGTACTCAATACAACATGCTTTATTAGCTTGCTGTCCGCTTGTGTGTGTGTGTGTGTGTGTGTGTGTGTGTGTGTGTGTGCGTGCGTGTGTGTGTGTGTGCGCGTGTGTGTGTGTGTGCACGCGTGCACTACCGCACACTTAAGACAAGTGTCGACGTGTATTGGCAAGCAGGCGTGTAGATTTTCGAGAGGAGTGGGAGGGGGAGGAAGAGGAGGTACAGAGGAGAGAATATGAGGAGAGAGAGTGTGAGGCAGAGGCAGGACTTGACAGCAGGGCATGTGTGTTTTTTGTATTTTTTTTTTGTTTATTCTTTACGCGTTTTACCTCAAGAAGCCGCAATTCTAGTCGGGTTCTAATCTCTATGCCGTCCTCCACCCCCGTCTGTCATTCTAGTGTGTTCCTTTCTATTTGATATGTCTTCACATTCTTTTCCACTGCTATTCTGATCTGCATTGCGTCGCTCTATTGTATGACATGCTATTCTATTATATTTATAGAGTAGATGGGGGGGGGTCCTGAGAGAGAGAGAGTAGATTAGGTGTACAGAGAAAGGCAAAGTAAGTATAATACTTAAAATAGTAAGTAGAAAAAGACGCCTGGTTCAGACTGTGTCACTGATGATAAACGATGAGGTCATTATGGATTATTTAAAAAATATGACAAACACAGATCGGTAGCATAGTCTCTCTCTGCATCTGTTATCTGGCTATCTCTCTCTCTCTCTCTCTCTCTCTCTCTCTCTCGCTCTCTCTCTCTCTCTCTCTCTTTCCATTTATGCCTGTTTATCTTTTATACATGAAGTAGAGTAGGAAACTGTGGTGTAAAGTAAAAACATATTTTACTTGTATAATTCTGAAAAGCAGCCTCATCCAATTCAGACGAATTTAAACTGATATGTGGCGGTGCACTAGCAGGCGCGTACTGACGTGATGGGCTTCACCTGTGTGTGCCTGTAGTACAGTAACATCTTCCTGGTCTGTTGTTTAGCTACATGCTGCTAACAGCCAGATGCTCGCTTTTCATTAGCACCGATACATGGAGTAAGGTAAGCCACGCCTAGCGTCAAGGCACGATTCTTATTGGCTGTCAGCGTTGTCAGTCACAGAAATGTAGCTGTGGCCCCAACGCAACACATGCAAGTCAGGTTTCTTCTTACATGTACGTCAATCCCAAGTGAGTCCACTGGTATACCTTTTATTTTCCCATCAACCGCTGAGCAATTGTTGTTTCACCACGGCTATTTTTTTGTCTTTTTTTTGAAGTCCTGTTCCCGATGTCCATGATTGGTCGTGCTTGCATGTGTCCCAGGTGTTCCATAGGGAACTAGCTAGATGCTAACACTCTGACGCTGTGTTTTTTCCCCCACCGCCACCCAGATGTGCCAACGGCTACTTCGGCCAGCCCACCCTACCGGGGGGATCCTGCCAGCCCTGCGAGTGTCACGACAACCTGGACCTTGCGCTGCCCAGGAGCTGCGATCCAATCACGGGCCAGTGTCTTCGCTGTCGCCAGGGTTACGGGGGCGTGACTTGCGAGAGCTGTGCCGACGGTTACTACGGCGACGCCGTCACTGCGCAAAACTGCCAACGTAAGTTGAAAGTGTTCCCTTTCACTTTAAAACAGTTTGCAGTTTTTTTTTGGGGGTGGGTAAATAAATGTTAGTATGATTGAAAACGACAAATGACATTTAAGTTAATCAACATTTTTATAGCTCACTTACATTTTCATTATGTTCATAAAAACCCAGGAGAGTCATTTTATAGTGGAGTGTGATTCAATTGCCGGTGTCACGGTAGTAGCCATAAATGTATTCATTAATCCTATAATATAATCAAGTAGCATAGTTAGCGTTATAATGGAGGGGGGGGGTCCATAGCGTGAGTGCGTAGCCGGCCCCCACCCCGCGCGCCGATAATGTGGTTTAGCGTCGTGGCTAAACTGGCACGTCGGCCGCCATCTGCGTGAGAGAGACAAGAGAACTGTAAAGCACACAGCTGGCGAGTAGTAGAGGAGGACAAAGAAAGGTAGCAGCAAAATAAACTCCAACAACACCAGAGACAAGAGAGAGGGGGCGGGGTGCAGATGGCGCGTTTGTGAAAAATCTTTATTAACACCTGCACGGCTGTCGGGGAGAAAACACGGTTGTTTTCAGAGAATGGGAGGGAAAGACAAAGAGAGAGAGAGAGAGAGAGAGAGAGAGAGAGAGACAGCTGGACAGACAGGGCTGCATGACCGCCGGATAAATGCGCGGCCGACACACAAATAGCTACGCGCTAACGGACGGGCTGACGGAGAGAGAGATCGTTCACGGGGGGAAAAAAAACCGCCCCCAAAACACCCCAAATACAGGCAGGCCCATGATACCAGCCCGGAGGCGTCGTCCGATATTAATATGAGTTTTATGCTTCTGTAGTAGTCGCCCCCGACCGCCCCCGCCCCCCCCCCCCCCCCCCCATCACCACTCTACAACCCAGCTAAATGGTTATTGATTAATCAGCCTGATCTATGGCTCTCC
>PIJE02000891.1:177413-211942 GCA_002895965.2 Coryphaenoides rupestris | reverse complement strand
ACCAACGCAAATGTACCGAATCAAGGGACCAAACTCGTTTAGTGCGCACTAATGCTGTATGTGTGAAAGCACCCTTAGTTAGGCTTCAACAAGTAGGCAGTACAGTGTGCCTTGTGTTTTACAGCCTGCAAACAACTACTTATTCCACTACTCGCTGTCAATGTGTCTCTGAACAAGTGTCAAGTGTTTAGTCAATTTTGCATCCTGCACACACACACACACACACCACACACACACACACACACACACACACACACACACACACACACACACACACACACACACACACACACACACACACACAATAAGCCTAGACTTAGCCATGCCTTCTTTGGAATGTAAACACTAACTCTGTGTCTGTGTAGTCGGAGTATCCCTTCTCCTGTGATACAAACGTATGTGAGGAGACCATCTCCGTAGCACTACTGCAGCAGCCCGGGAGCAACTGTGTGAAGATAAACGGCGACTGGAAGAGTATTGCTGTCCATGGCACTGGGGACTACTGTGTCCAGGCTGTCTTAACCCCTGACGGCACTTCTGTTGGACGCTACCTGTACATCACGTTGGCTGTGTTTATGTTAGCGATGTTGCGTTGGCCTCATCTTGCTGTGTTACTTCAAGATTGTCTCTGGCTTCGCCTCCTTGCCAGCCGTGTTGGTACGTATATGTCATGGTTTTGTTTTTTTTGTGTTTATTTTAAACGATCAATCAGTCATCTGCCCGTTTGATATGGGCCCCTTCGGAACAGGCCGAACTGGCCTCGGGTGTTGTTGCTGCTTGCAGCTTCCTCGAGAACCGCTCACACAAACAACTTGACACTCGAGTCAACACTTCCTTGGGTCCTTGGCAATAGAGCTGCCAGATGTGAAGGTGATCGGATGAACGGTTGTTGCAGGAAAGACATGCAAACATGCAGATTCCTCTCATTGCAGTGAGATATTAACATGCAATCCATGCAATTTCCTGAGGGTGTTTTGAAGGATTGCAGGGATACTGGTTTTAATACTATGTTTAATATTGGCTATGAATAATTGTACAATAAGTCCACCTTGAATACAATTATTGTAATCTGAATCCCACCTTTAACAAACTACTGTATAGTCAATCTAAATACAAGCATACAAATTTGGTAACTCTTTCCAATGAATGATAAATAATGGGCATAAGCACATGTTTTTCATTACAATTTGTATTTGCTCCACCCATTTCATGTTAAGTTTACACCAAATAACAGTTATTTACATTTTCTCCAACATTTTGTTTTGTGCTGGTAAAATCGGTACTTGACTGAAAAAATATCTTGTGAGGAGGGTGTAGTAAGAATAGTAGAATAGAGAACCACTGCTCTAATGTGATCTCAAGGCATGCATACAAACCATTGCCTCATTGTCTGCAGAAGGACTTGGTCGACGCCCCGCTCATCGTCGAAACCCCGGTCATCGTCGACACCCCGCTCATCGTCAACCACCCCCTTGTGACGCTGGTGTCCACTGATCCCAGCGCCACCTCCCCGCTCCCCGCAGTGGAAGAGCTGATGGTTGTCGACCCCGAGCCCGAGTTCCTCCTGCCCCTTGACAAGTTGCCGCCGCCGGCCGTTCCCGCGGCCCCCAGGGACCACCCAGCTGCAGCAGCTGCGGCAGATGGGGGACGACCCCAGCAGCCGTATGAAGGCGTGAGGGCGGCCGTGGGGGACGACGAGGCGGTCCAGGACTATTCGGGTTACGAACAACGCCCCAGGCTAGTGACGAAGGTGGAGATTGCTCTTGGGGATAAAGTTGATGCCTACCAGTCTTGAACCAATCAGAGAACAATGTTTTCAGCTGTGTGGTTTGGACAGTACATTTGGTAATTGAAACAAATATTCGGTAAATAAGGTGAACTTAAGTTAAACCGTTAAAAACATTGGATTGATCTGCACTGGTTCATATTGTGTGTTACCATTACTGGTCAAGGCAAGAGACAGTGGTGGATATGTGTTGCTGCCTGAATGTATTTCTGCCTTGGAGACGAACTTTCTTGGAGACTGACTGAAAGCAAAAGACACCTAAAAAGGAGTGTACATTACTGAAAACCTCAGTAAAGTACAAGAAAAGTCAAGCCTTGCGCGCTACAAAACTCACCTGTACACCACAGGTGAGTTTCAACGAAGTTGTGACTCCCTCGCCCTCCCAGACTTCAATGCTCTCCGTACACACCGTGGTTTTGACCGCACAGGGTGTGTGGGAGGCTGGTGTCTTGTTACTAGACTTCATGAAGGACTTGCCAAGTGATTACGTTTATTTTTTTATTTGTAGCAATAAACACGCTGCCTAAAGTGGTTTATTAGGGACTCCTCCAATGTCATGGGTGGATGTTTAATAAACCGGTTTATTGCAGTTTGTAGTTGTTTGAAGACAGAGCAGGTGGTACAAACTCCGCAAGAACAGAAAAAAAATTGTTCTCGCAGCCCTGGTTCAGGAGTTCTCACAGCTTGTTCTCGACACATCATCCGGGCAGAACTTTTTTCTCGCGTTGTGTCCGAGAACTATTGTGTGATTGGTCAATTTTAAGTGCCCGTGGTTAATGCGCTTTCCGCCGGCGCAGAAGTTTGCTGCTGTGGGCGGGGCCTTTGAGGAGTTTCTCGTGAAGTATGAAATGTCGTGGCCAGAACGAACTTTGTTCTTGTTCTTGCCACCTCGAGAACAAGAACAAATTTCTCTGTTCTTGCGGAGTATGTGTCAGCCTTTACTGTGTGTGTGTGTGTACGTACCGTGAACTGTTGTAGACCCCGAATGAACATATATATTCAATATTCAAATATTCAAGTGGGGCTGTGGTTTGTTCTGCTGGTTGGTGCATTACTGGGTTGAACCACAGCCTGTCTGTACTTTCAACACCGACCCTGAGAAATAGCCTAAAAGGAGTTTATCTAATCAAAAGAAAACTCTGCCGTGGCCCAATCAGATGTGTGCTGAGATGCTTTTCTCATATCATTTTCCAAGTCATATACTGTATACTCATGTCTATGCATCCAAGTAATCTGTAGGTTTTGTTTCTTGCAATATATACACACACACACACACACACACACACACACACACACACACACACACACACACACACACACACACACACACACACACACACACAATCTCCATATTTGAGTCACGCTTGTTCACGTCTGCACACCGCATTGCGGGATCTTGTCTTTTGCATATTTTAATAAAGATTATTTGTTTGACGCTGTCTTTTTTCATGCATTTGTAATGGTTCTGTTATGAATCGACAGTGGTCAACAAGGGGCTTCGATTGAGTAGCTTGCGGTGCTGTGGTCGTTTCCACTGATGCCACCAAACAACACAGAGGCTAAGCACTGCACGCGTGTCATTGAGTTGACAGGAATTGAATGGACGTGATAAGCGCTGCGAGGCTGACTTACATCTGCAGAGAAAGCTGTAGTCTTTGTATCGCCGTGTCGGGAAAGAAACATCCCCTCTTTGTGTGTCTCAATGAGTTGCGGCATTTGGAGTAATCTGTATTTCTTTCCTTAAACGTGTGTGTGTGTGTGTGTGTGTGTGTGTGTGTGTGTGTGTGTGTGTGTGTGTGTGTGTGTGTGTGTGTGTGTGTGTGTGTGTGTGTGTGTGTGTGTGTGTGTGTGTGTGTGTGTGTGTGTGTTCTTTCACACACTTTTTTTTTTGTCTTCCGCTTCATGGTGCCTTCCTCTTCTGTGGTGGTAACTGTGCGCCTGACCTGAGGCAACAGTGTAGAGTGCAGATATACATCCCACGTGGATTCAGAGGTGATACACATGTTTGTTTTTTGTACGTAAAAATAAAAGTGTCCAAATTAGTTCTCGTTGTGGATTACACAGATTATTAAATGAACGCGCGACATACGCCTGTAGGAAAGAGATCGTAAAGTAATAGTTATGTTTGTGCCAGTGAAAAGTCTGGAACATCACCTTTTTTTCATTTATAATTACAAGTAGCTTTTGCGGGGAATCGGACACAAACATGAGTTGTCCATTAAAAGAGGGAATCACAGGCCTGATCTTGTGGCAAACTCTCAAGTTGTGCTTCACTGTAAGTTAATGTAACCCGCATGGCCGAGAGGGATAAGAGGAAACGGCACCACAAACCACTCCGGTTCAGAGAATGGCTCAACCAGCAGTGCACTCACTGTAATCGTTGACACTGTTTATTCCCTGTAATTGTGAAATCGTCAGTTCCACTTTTGAGATAATGTATATTATAGAGACAGTGCAGCTGAAGTAATATAATGTTAATGGCTTTTGTTTTCCCTCCTTTAGAACAACACAAACCACAATAGTGTATGATTAAGAGTGCCTGTGCATCTGTATAATAAACCTTCAAATTATATTCCTGCCTCCCTTGTCCTGACCAGACACCCCGTATTGGTGACTAACTTTCATAACCACAAGAGCATCACTACAAAGATCATGTATTTTTGGCGCATGACCTCTGACCTGCCCAGTAACTAACACATTTACAGAAACTAGTGTATATATTACACAATCATGTGTAATATATACACTAGTTTAGTCTAACCCCCGCTAATAAGTGTTGTGGATGACGGCTGTTTATCCCACAATGATGCCTCTGTGAAAAGGGTCTGAGTCACACTCAGATGCCAAAGTGTGGTTTAATGCATTTTGTGTACATGTTGAAGGTCTGTCTTGTTTCTCTACAACGCCAACGCACAGAAAAGTGGGTTTATAGGCTACTTATGCTGTGTAAGTGTACAACTCACAACGCACCGCAGATGAAATCAGTGTCTCTGTGATGAAGTGTTATCAAGTGTGTTCCATTTTATTTAAAGGTGACATATTATGCCACCAGGTGTGGGTGTGATGAGCCACAATTGCCATGTGACTATCGTCTCGTGACATCACAAGTGGGAATGTCCACCTAGATGTACGATTACTAGATCTGTCTACCAGCCTACCCAGTGGACTGTACCGACAGCTAAACTGATCTAGTCAGCATACAGTACATCTAGGTGGACATTCCCACTTGTGATGTCACTAGACGATAGTCACTTGGTAATTGTGAAAAGGCTTGCAATAGCTAATCACACTCACACCTGGTGGGCTCATTGTAAAATGTGCACTCTAGTGATCTCAAACTGGGAATCAGTCAATCAATATGATTTATGATTATCAGTTTGATCTCTAATGACATTAATTATGTAGCTATTTCCTTTAATTTATTGGCTTATTTGACAGGACGCGTACGACACGCAGCCACGCAGCATAGCTCCTCACTATTTCCTAGTTTTCGTGTTGATACTCGTCCTAGAGTAAATGTTTTAGTTGAGTTTGTTTCAGTCCATAGTTGTGCTTACCCTACGGCCAGCTAAGTTTTGGAACGTTTTTTCGCCGTATTTCTCATGCTGGGAACACTTATACGGGATGGCGCCTCCGCGGTGGTTCTACACCCTGGAGCTCCCTTTGGTCTACGCGCGGTCACAGCTGCTAACGATACGGACTACCCACCGACCCTGGTGAGACCAGTGATTCTGAGGGAACTGAGGAGGAAATACCGGGGGTGCAGAGCGGGACGCAGACTACGGGAGAAGAAGCGGAGATATAAACCGTTTCTGCCTTCAATCACAATGGGGAACGTGAGATCGCTGGACAACAAGATGGACGAGCTAGCGGGTCTGCTGCGGACGCAGCGGGTGTATCGGGAGAGCAGCGTGTTGTGTTTTACGGAGACATGGCTTCACGGCGATTTCCCCGACTCATGCGTCGCTCTGGAGGGCTTCCAGACCGTCCGGGGCGACAGGACACACCGCGGAAGCGGCAAGCGGAAAGGTGGGGGGCTTGCTAATGTTATTAACCAACAAGTGGTGTCCATCCTGGTCATGTTACGGTGAAGGAGCGTGTGTGTAACCCGGACATTGAGCTGCTTGCGGTCGGTCTCAGACCGTACTATCTACCCAGAGAATTCTCCCACGTGATCCTGCAAGAAACAAAACCTACAGATTACTTGGATGCATAGACATGAGTATACAGTATATGACTTGGAAAATGATATGAGAAAAGCATCTCAGCACACATCTGATTGGGCCACGGCAGAGTTTTCTTTTGATTAGATAAACTCCTTTTAGGCTATTTCTCAGGGTCGGTGTTGAAAGTACAGACAGGCTGTGGTTCAACCCAGTAATGCACCAACCAGCAGAACAAACCACAGCCCCACTTGAATATTTGAATATTGAATATATATGTTCATTCGGGGTCTACAACAGTTCACGGTACGTACACACACACACACAGTAAAGGCTGACACATACTCCGCAAGAACAGGAGAAATTTGTTCTTGTTCTCGACGGTGGCAAGAACAAGAACAAAGTTCGTTCTGGCCACGACATTTCATACTTCACGAGAAACTCCTCAAAGGCCCCGCCCACAGCAGCAAACTTCTGCGCCGGCGGAAAGCGGCATTTAACCACGGGCACTTAAAATTGACCAATCACACAATAGTTCTCGGACACAACGCGAGAAAAAAGTTCTGCCCGGATGATGTGTCGAGAACAAGCTGTGAGAACTCCTGAACCAGGGCTGCGAGAATTTTTTTTTTCTGTTCTTGCGGAGTTTGTACCACCTGCTCTGTCTTCAAACAACTACAAACTGCAATAACCGGTTTATTAAACATCCACCCATGACATTGGAGGAGTCCCTAATAAACCACTTTAGGCAGCGTGTTTATTGCTACAAATAAAAAAATAAACGTAATCACTTGGCAAGTCCTTCATGAAGTCTAGTAACAAGACACCAGCCTCCCACACACCCTGTGCGGTCAAAACCACGGTGTGTACGGAGAGCATTGAAGTCTGGGAGGGCGAGGGAGTCACAACTTCGTTGAAACTCACCTGTGGTGTACAGGTGAGTTTTGTAGCGCGCAAGGCTTGACTTTTCTTGTACTTTACTGAGGTTTTCAGTAATGTACACTCCTTTTTAGGTGTCTTTTGCTTTCAGTCAGTCTCCAAGAAAGTCCGTCTCCAAGGCAGAAGCATATCTGAAATACATTCAGCAGCAACACATATCCACCACTGTCTCTTGCCTTGACCAGTAATGGTAACACACAATATGAACCAGTGCAGATCAATCCAATGTTTTTAACGGTTTAACTTAAGTTCACCTTATTTACCGAATATTTGTTTCAATTACCAAATGTACTGTCCAACCACACAGCTGAAAACATTGTTCTCTGATTGGTTCAAGACTGGTAGGCATCAACTTTATCCCCATGAGCAATCTCCACCTTCGTCACTAGCCTGGGGCGTTGTTCGTAACCCGAATAGTCCTGGACCGCCTCGTCGTCCCCCACGGCCGCCCTCACGCCTTCATACGGCTGCTGGGGTCGTCCCCCATCTGCCGCAGCTGCTGCAGCTGGGTGGTCCCTGGGGGCCGCGGGAACGGCCGGCGGCGGCAACTTGTCAAGGGGCAGGAGGAACTCGGGCTCGGGGTCGACAACCATCAGCTCTTCCACTGCGGGGAGCGGGGAGGTGGCGCTGGGATCAGTGGACACCAGCGTCACAAGGGGGTGGTTGACGATGAGCGGGGTGTCGACGATGACCGGGGTTTCGACGATGAGCGGGGCGTCGACCAAGTCCTTCTGCAGACAATGAGGCAATGGTTTGTATGCATGCCTTGAGATCACATTAGAGCAGTGGTTCTCTATTCTACTATTCTTACTACACCCTCCTCACAAGATATTTTTTTCAGTCAAGTACCGATTTTACCAGCACAAAACAAAATGTTGGAGAAAATGTAAATAACTGTTATTTGGTGTAAACTTAACATGAAATGGGTGGAGCAAATACAAATTGTAATGAAAAACATGTGCTTATGCCCATTATTTATCATTCATTGGAAAGAGTTACCAAATTTGTATGCTTGTATTTAGATTGACTATACAGTAGTTTGTTAAAGGTGGGATTCAGATTACAATAATTGTATTCAAGGTGGACTTATTGTACAATTATTCATAGCCAATATTAAACATAGTATTAAAACCAGTATCCCTGCAATCCTTCAAAACACCCTCAGGAAATTGCATTGGATTGCATGTTAATATCTCACTGCAATGAGAGGAATCTGCATGTTTGCATGTCTTTCCTGCAACAACCGTTCATCCGATCACCTTCACATCTGGCAGCTCTATTGCCAAGGACCCAAGGAAGTGTTGACTCGAGTGTCAAGTTGTTTGTGTGAGCGGTTCTCGAGGAAGCTGCAAGCAGCAACAACACCCGAGGCCAGTTCGGCCTGTTCCGAAGGGGCCCATATCAAACGGGCAGATGACTGATTGACTCGTTTAAAATAAACACAAAAAAACCAAAACCATGACATATACGTACCAACACGGCTGGCAAGGAGGCGAAGCCAGAGACAATCTTGAAGTAACACAGCAAGATGAGGCCAACGCACATCGCTAACATAAACACAGCCAACGTGATGTACAGGTAGCGTCCAACAGAAGTGCCGTCAGGGGTTAAGACAGCCTGGACACAGTAGTCCCCAGTGCCATGGACAGCAATACTCTTCCAGTCGCCGTTTATCTTCACACAGTTGCTCCCGGGCTGCTGCAGTAGTGCTACGGAGATGGTCTCCTCACATACGTTTGTATCACAGGAGAAGGGATACTCCGACTACACAGACACAGAGTTAGTGTTTACATTCCAAAGAAGGCATGGCTAAGTCTAGGCTTATTGTGTGTGTGTGTGTGTGTGTGTGTGTGTGTGTGTGTGTGTGTGTGTGTGTGTGTGTGTGTGTGTGTGTGTGTGTGTGTGTGTGTGTGTGTGTGTGTGTGCAGGATGCAAAATTGACTAAACACTTGACACTTGTTCAGAGACACATTGACAGCGAGTAGTGGAATAAGTAGTGTTTGCAGGCTGTAAAACACAAGGCACACTGTACTGCCTACTTGTTGAAGCCTAACTAAGGGTGCTTTCACACATACAGCATTTAGTGCGCACTAAACGAGTTTGGTCCCTTGATTCGGTACATTTGCGTTGGTGTGAATGCAACCACCGCACTTTGGTGCGCACCAAATCAGCCGTCCGAGACCTCCCTGAAGAGGTGGTCTCGATCCGCTCCAACTCCCTAAATTTGGTGCGGTTCCTCTGGTGAAAGCAACCGAAAAAAAATGGGTCCACAACGATCTAGTTTTGATGCATTGTGGGTGTTGTTAATCATTAATTGACTCTCCATTTCAGTAAAATATCATAGGCTACCTAATTGACAATGCGATTGACAATGCGATCATTAATAGCCGACTGTTAAATTCATTAGACTTGATTCTCCCCATTGATCATTCCCAAAACATTGTCATAATAGCCTACTTCTTGTTTGGATAGTCTGTGTAACTGAATAACCTAATGTCAATACAGTGTAATCCGCTTATCGTGATCTCGTTTGTCCGGGTCAAATTGATCACTATAAGCGGTTGATTACTATAACCGAAATTTTCTAATTTTCTTTATTTTTTATGCTGATTATCATCCAATTGACATTTGTATATATAATACATTAATACATGTATAAAGTAATGAAACGGACAGCTTTGCTATTTACTGGATTTTATTACAGCAAGTTAACTGAAAAATACTGTACAGTACGTACATTAACGTTACAGTACAGCTGTTTGAAACGCGATTCAAATATCAAATTAAATTACAGCATTGCACTGTGTAGCTATAAATCAAATACACTACAGTAGGATACTGTAAGCTTCGACGAGTCTCCGTTTTTCGTTCAGAGAAAGTGACTTTCTTTTACCCGACATGGTGCGCGAGGTGCGCTCGATGTGCTCGCGATGTGCATGCAGCACGTCTTCGCGCGAGCCGCTCTAAATTACCGTAATTTATTAATTTCTCGCACATATGTTTTGTATAAAAGGACCCAAAATGATCACTATAAGCGGACTGCTTGATCGCTATAAGAGAATTATTGAAACAGTGTTTGTATAGGAACCATTCTGTCCCAGGCTTTTTGATCATATAAGCGGTTGATCACTATATCCGTGATCACTATAAGCGGATTACACTGTAATGCAATCTGGACAACTGTGATGAGCCATGCTGTGATGAGCATAATTGTATGACGTGCAATTTCATAACTAGCCTCTGTATTGCCAATGTGATGCGGGGATTTCACCTCGCCCTCTCTGTTCACGTTAAAGCTTCAACGTTAAAGCTTCGTTTGGTCTATTTTGGTTCGTTTAGAAACATGCATATGTGAAACCGAACCGTACCAACGTCTGTTTGCTACATTGTAACATTTTTTTGCCTGGTGCGGACCAAAGCAATCAAACTATAGGTGTGAAAGCACCCTAAAGCAGAGCAGGGCGCTGGGCCTTTTTGACTGTTGCAAAGCAACCACGGAACATCCATGACACTTCTCATTTTTAGCAATGGGCAAAATGTGTTGGACATAAGAGCAGTTGTCTGGCAACTGGAAAGTTGCTGGTTCGATCTTAGACACCTAACCCTAACTGCTCCTGATGTGTTGGTTGCTACCTTATATGGTTGACACCGCCGTTGGGGTATGAATGGGTGAATGTGAGGCAACTCTAAAGCACTGTGGATAAAAGCGCGATATAAATCCAATCCATTTACCTTGTTGCTGGTCATGAAAACCACATAGCTGAACTCGGGTAACTTCTTCTTGGCCCGCCGGTTCACGGACTTGGGGTTGTAGACCACCGAGGGATGGCTGAAGCGGAGCCGTATCCCCACCTCTGATTGGGCGGTGATGTTGACGGATGGGAGGTCCAACGTACCTGCAAAAAAAAGGGGACACGTCGGACGCTGCTCCCGCTCGCTGGACCCATTGCAATTATCTCGTTGGGCTGGGCAATATATTGATATTGCATAGATATTGTGAATAGATATCATCTTTAAAAAAATGTATATCGTGATATGGCATTAGTGTCATCTTTTCCTGGTTTTAAAAAGCTGCATGACAGTAAGGTGAAAATACTCATTCATTTGCTTACAAAAATAGTCATTGCCACTAATCATTATTTATTGAATTACCAGAAAACATGCCGTGTCCTGATATGTACCGTGATCGAGATATGAAATTACCTACATCGGGATAGGAGATCTTGGCCATAATTGCCCAGCCCTACTAGCTAGTATATTGACCAGAGTGATCATTAGTAACAGCGCTCTGTCACTACAATGCGACGGACGCTTCGAGCACTCACACTTCAGCGGGGCTATGGAGTTCTGGTAGTAGCTGAAGAGGAGGCCATCAGGCGGGGCGACAGGGGATTCCTCCTCGTCCACCACGGCCGTCACACTCAAAAAGTAGTCATTGTCCGGCTGGCTGAAGGAGGAGAGGTCGCACTGGAGCTCTGGGTAGTCCACCCATATCGGCTCATGTATCCTGCAAGAAGAGGAAGACGATTTGTTTATCAAGACAAAGCAAAGTTTCTACTTTATTATCCTACCCGACAACCTACCTGTTGTCGGATATGACATTCACTCGGAACCGAGGTGTCGGGGGACCGGACTCGTGGCTGTAGGACCAGCTGAGGGTGTTCTTGAAGTTGCGGCAATCAAGGGTCACGTTGGTCACTGGAGGCACTGGGAAGGGGGGGAGAGACAGAGCTATGAGGCGACAAGGCATCATCGTGACATGGAAGTATGAGGCTGCTTAAGGATATTTATTGTCATAGAAAATGCACATTTGCATGATGAACCTGATAAGAAAAAAAAAAACATTCCAATAATCTTAATGGTGGTCCTATATATTAGCAACCATTGTATTTAACTGGGGATAACGCCGGAGCCAACAGATGGTACAGCAGCATCCTGGAGGACCATTTCACAGTTGCAGGGTGAGGGAAGGTTCTAACATGAACACATCTCCACTAGAGGGCAGAAGGCTACTGCATGGAGATTGTTCCAGACCAGGGGCCGGGGGGACAAAAGCCAAAACCAAACTGACATTTATTTTTAGAATTGTGTCTAAGAAAAAAATAATTCTCTGGGAAATAATCTTATTAAGACAGGAAAGCAAGCTTTTACCTTCCTTTCGACAGTTCCTCAAAGCTGAATACACAGGCTCCCTTCACACCTCACTGTCAGGCTGAGGCTGAGGCTCAGCGGTGCACAGCTCAGATGACAATCTGATTCTCCTGTATGAGTCACAACATCCAGCCTGTAGATCTATTCCCCAACTCTACCGGCAAATGGGCCATCTGTTGTCCATGTCCGTGCCTGTACACCAGTACATGTACTGACCTACGGTGTGCAGTAAAAGCCTGCTGCTCAACCCTGCTTTTAAAAGGGGAAACTGGCCAGTGAATGTGGTTTACGCAATGCAGCCGGGGCCAACTGTATAAACCCTGCAAGCATACAGAAGTGTACATGTGCCACTTTCCACATAGGTTTATGCATTTGGTCTTGGGCCTTGTGAAATGGAGACCGAGTGTGAAGAAGGGACAAACAACCAACTATGCGACATCTTGTATTCAGTACAAGGTCATGAATGGCTCAGCATGAGTCACAGAAATCCCTCATACCTTCACTGCGCTGCTTTAGCTTTCACTTCATCCCGTGTGTGTGTCAAACTGCCCAGATACAGTGCAGAGAAACGGGGCAGGCACACCGTCATGCACCCACTGTAGCCAACCATGTGTGTGTAAGTGGAGGAAATTGCATCGTGAACGGTGAAGGGAGGCGACCACCACAAGAACATCCGTTCCACTTCAGCATTGTTCTTGCAGGAATGCCAAGAAGAATCATTAGTTTCAAGTTTCAAGTATTTTATTGTCACTTCACAATTTACACGTGAGTATAAGCAGTGAGTGAAAAACCTTTTGTGCAAAACGCCCGACAGCCGACAGTAATTATAAAAGAATACAAAATAGAAATAGAACTACAAAATAGAGGTAGAGCTAGCAAAATAGAAATAGAACTATGCAAAATAGAAATAGAACTATAAATATAAATTCTGTGTAAAGTAAGAATAAAATAAAATGAAATCAAACATCTCAATATGCTTAAACTTGGCGTTGAACATGGGGTTGACCCATTCATAATGCATTACGCCCCAAATGCAAACTAAAGTATGCCGTATAAGACAACAGGATTAGGATTTATACGTTGTACAGCACAAGGTGGTGTATCAAACCACAACCTTACCAAACATCCCATCAATTTGCTCTTAAGAGTAACCAACCAAATGAAATGCCTTGCATGTGTAAAAGAAGAAGCACTCGGCCAATAAAGCTCAGTCATTGCTTCTTGGGTCAAATTACTTCTGCAATCTACACTGTGAAGTTGTTAACTTGGTGCAGAGCTGCCAGTTTATTTCTAGCTGGTGCTTTGGAATAATATTGGATTAAGTATAACATTGCTTTGAGGTCATGCTTGTAAATAATGGTGAGAAAGTGATTCATGATGTTGTATACAGGCTCCATGCCTCTGGGTTTACTGGAGCACATTTACACCTTACAATACATGATCTACGGCTACCACGGCAACGATGGAAACCGCCAGCTTCCATTGTAAAAACTAGACACCATTGTTTTTTTAAAACAAACAATGGAGTCTGTTCTCTTGCCAAAGCAGAATTCTTGGCTTGGCATTAGCTTAAGAGTTTCCTTTGCTGTAGCTTCCTGATTATACATGAGATTGGAGAGCTGGAACCAGGGCAGCCAACGTTTAGTCCAATCTCATCCCTCAATGTGTTAACTCAAGCATGGGGAAGGATGCAGGATTTCATAGAGAACAATAAGCACAACTGCAACTGAAATCATATCATGGGATTTTAAAAGGAAGCAGTCATGAAAAGATGTAAAAATCTTAATTTAGAGAGGAACCTAGTACAGTAGCCTAGCCTAGTACATTTCTGCACAGTACTTAGTCAAAGTCTAATGTATTTATATTATGGAGACAAGGATATTGTAACACCAGATGACATTAGGGAATGTGAATAGATCAATTAGTAAAGCAAGGAGTCAAATTCCATCTTTGACATTTTCATTCCCCAGACATCAGTATTGCTTTTTATTAAATGGATAGCCAATAACATACACTACAAATACACATACAGATAGCTTGCTCACCCTCTCCCACCCACTATTGTACAATTAAAAACTCCATAAAAGTTTATAATGACCCGGATAATCAATGACATCAGCATAAAGAGCAATTGGAGCTGTTTCTCAGTATATTTGTAGCACAAATAAACTGAAGATTGGAAGGCTGCAGAAATGAAAAGCATAAACAGGTTGTTTTTAGATCAGAAAATAAAGATGACCTGAGAAAGAATAGATCTCCAATCGGGTTATTGGAGAGATATTGCAACTATGAAGATATGAATATTAATATACATCATTAAGGGGCATGAGATAAGTGCCAGAGGTGTTCTGGAAATCAATCATGAGAAGTAGTATGAAGCTAAATTGAAATTTAGTTTCGGTGTCATTCCGAAACTCCATGAAATGTTCATCATCTAATCATACCAGAGGAGTCCAGCGAGATTGGAATGGAAGACCCCCCCCCCCCCCTCCTCCCCTTGTTTGTGTTACTCATTTTACAACAAGACAAGTGTTTCCACTTCTTCTTTTTGTACTCAACTGCTGACCTGTGGAGGAAACTAAGGAAAGGGGGGGGGGGGGGGTACAACAGGTTGAGTAAGACCCCACAAATGGAGGAAGAGCCTCCTTCCAAGAAGACAGCACTGGGGTTACTTGGGGCTACCTAGGGACTGGGTGAGACTCAGATGGTAATCGGTGTCTCCTGTATGAGTCACAACATCCAGCCTGCAGATTTATGTGTGTGTGTGTGTGCGTGTGTGCGTGTGTGCGTGCGTGCGTGCGTGCGTGCGTGCGTGCGTGCGTGACCAACAGGGAACATAGTTTCCACCCAAAGACCAACTGCCACCTGAACTCTGAAAAAGACCTTTGCTCTGTGACAAACTGTCATGCTTGGAGATAATTGTACAGTCTCTGATTGTGTATTAGATGTTTGCACTGTGAATAAAATGATGTACCAGTAGAACCGTTGAACCCAAATATAGGCAGACATTATCGGCCAACCGATTGCATCATGTATGTTGAAATAAAAAAAGTTACGAAATTCTCATGGGGTAAGGTTGTGACAGAGCCAACGTCTAAGGCCAGCTCAAGTTCAAGTATTTTTATTGTAACTTCACAATTTACACGTGAGTATAAGCAATGAGTTAAAAACTTTTTGTGCAAAACGCCCGACAGCCGACAGTAATTATAAAGAATACAAAATAGAGTAAAATTACAAAATAGAAATAGAACTATATATAGAATTCTATATAAAATAAGTCAATTAAATCTAAAGTAAAATACAGTAAAATATACAGTAAAATATCCATACACATATAAATCGATGTACTAAAATATACATTGTTATATGCTGACATTCACAGAATGTCACGGGATACCTTCCCAGACAGTCGACACAACACTAGCACCAGCAGTTGGCACCAGGACTAGCACTAACACCAGGACCAGCACCAGCAGTAACACTAGCACCAGGACCAGCACTAACACCAGTACTAGCACCAGGACTAGCACTAACACCAGCACCAGCACTAGCAGTAACACTAGCACCAGGACCAGCACTAGCAGTAACACCAGCACAGCACTAGCACCAACACTTAGCACTAGCATTTAGACATTGATGCCGAACTTGTTCAGCAGCCTGATGGCCTGACTGTGGAAGCTGTCTCTGAATCTGCTCGTCACGTGATACTGCGGTATCGCCTGCCTGACGGTAGGAGTGTGTACAGTTCGTGGCTGGGGTGGTTATTGTCTTTAATAATCCGTTTGGCCTTGGCCACGCAGATGTATTGGGCTCAGACCCAGATGTTTCCAAGTCCTAAAAACACCCCTGTTGCTGGCCCATCTGCTGTGTCCACACACTGTTAGGCTACACATTAAATCAAAGATCCCTGCCACTCAAATCCACATCAACACGTTTTTTTTTACTACATACACATCCTAAATAGAGTATAAAGCCAATGGTATGGTCCTTTAATGATCACAGTAAGCAACCGTGTTAGGTAGTTTAGGCCCAGTCGAGTTGCGAGTGGGCCAGACCGAGAAGAGCGGGCCAGTCTAATGAACTACAAGCGGGCCAGACCGCTTGAACGAGAAGCGGGCCCAGTCTAATGAACTACAAGCGGGCCAGACCGCTGAACGAGAAGCGGGCCAGTCTAATGAACGAGAAGCGGGCGGGGGAAACCAACCTTTGAGCGGACGGGAAATGACGCGCCTTCTACCGTAAGCATTGCAGTGTGTGTGTATGTGTATTATACATTTGATTGCAATATTGCAGCTTTGTGTACATATTTCTTTTTTTTTTTATAGAATATCTACAATTGTACATTTGTAAATCGACCATTTATTTTTATTTACCACTCGCTTTGGCAATGTAAATGTCCGTTTCCCATGGCAATTTCTTTAAATTGAAATTGAATTGCATGTGTGTAATTGTTTCACGATAGCAGTCATGGAGTATTCTGCTTCTACTCAATTATGCATTAGTAAATTTGTAAATTAGTACATTTTGGCAGGATGAGCAATACCAATTTCCATGATCAAATTACTAAATATACTATATAGGAAGATCGGAATACTACGGCATATATGCCTAATTATTTCCGTATCTACGGTATCAAGTAACATTTTAACACAGTTCCCTGCATTTTCCATGCAAGCTTTTCTTCTGATTTGTTGACTGATTGGTTGACTGTGCTCCCCTTTGCAGCGTTAGTGAAAGGGCGTTTCTTTTTCAACGAGGTCGGCGCAACAAAGGCATAATTGTCATCGTATTAATTCAATAAAAACAACATGAAGTAGTCTGAGCAGAAGGACAGCGGTGAGCTCCCAGAAGCACGGTACTTACCATACGCCCTGACGTGACGTAGCAACAACATGGACAAAAGGAAAAGACATGTCCGCTCCGTGATACTCCCAGTCATGTTCACATATATCTTAATACATAGACCTACACGCGGCGGATAATAAAAGAGAACTCTTTCTTTTAGGTTGAAGTCTTGTCTTGAGAGTTGCATTCGAGAGTGGGAGAGAAACGTCGCCGCTTCTTGGACACACACGCACACACACTTCCTGTGTTCCAGAATCCAGGATGCGGACCAATGGGCGAACGCTTCCTCCCTGTGTGAGTGTGTGTGGGTGTGGGCACCGCAAGCCAAACGTCAGTACAATGGCAAAAATGTAAACAAGGCAGTAAAAAACTATATATTTGACCTTTCAGCCTCCCTAGCAAACCTAAAAGCCACACATAGGAAAGCTAATAAAAATAACAATGATAAATGGTTCGACAATTAATGTCAAAACCTTCAAAAGAAATTAAGGAAGTGAATTAGAAAACAGAGACTCAGAAAACCAGAACACACGTCTATGCTATAGTGAAACATTATAACTATATACAAATACAGTAAAGAAACAAAGGGATCAACATGTCAGAAACCAGCTACATGCTATTGAGGTTTTCCAAGTTCTTGGAAAACTGGAACACTCTAAACCAGGGGTGTCAAAGTCAATTTCATCCCGGGCCACATCAGCATTATAGTTGCCCTCAAAGGGCCGGTTATAACTGTAAGACTATATAAATATATCTACTCTTTAGGTTGTGTGTTCTCATGTATTATTATTCTGTGCTTTTGTTTTGAAGTTGTATGTTCAGTGAAGGTCACCTGAGCCTCTTAAGCCAATGAAAAGTTATGAGCTCGTTTTTTTTTTGTTGTTGGTGTGAGCCGCCTTTTATACCATGTTAGTTACGGACTGTGTCTATGAAGAGATGTGAATAAAGAACATAAGAAGAGATGGTGTTGACTTTTCCCTCCAAATGGCAGAAGAAATAGAAAACGTAACACCAAGACATTAGAGATACATACTTCCCACAGATCTCAAACACCCAAAAGAATTTTGAAAACTTAGCAAACAACCAAAAACTTCCATATCTGCTGGGCTAAGTACAGGAATGTGCAAACACAGCAGCAAGATTTGTGAGCTGTTGCGACAGGAAAAGGACATCCAATGGAATACAACCTCCATAAAGACTGTCAATCACCTGTCAATGCCCCGCCCTTTTTTTTACATTTTTATTTCTATTATTTATTTATTTATTTTATTTTATTTTTCTATTTTGTTTATTTTGTATTTTGTATTTTTGTATTTTGTATATATTTTGTATATATTTTGTATATATTTTGTATATTTTATATTTTTCTTAAAGTTGACTCACTTACCTGTACATATTTAGTTCTTATTTAGTTCTTAGTATATTTTAGAAACTCATGTTTATACATTTGATTGCAATATTGCAGCTTTGTTTACATATTTCTTTGTTATAGAATATCTGCAATTGTACATTTGTTAATCGACAATTGTAAATTACATTTATTTTGTTTTTGTTTTTATTTACCTAAAATGTCTATTCATTCCATGAGTCTCAGTCTATGGGAAGCACCTATAATATTAGTCTATGGGAAGCACCTATATTATTAGTCTATGGGAAGCACCTATAATATTCGTCATGCACACTTGTAGTTAGGCTACCGGAAGTGCTTTTTCAGGTTTCTGATTGGCCAACGTTGCTTTACAGTTAGGATTACTGCATATGACTGCATATTTTTGCATTTTCATGAGGACGGATATTTTTTTAAACAGTACTTATGTGGATGGGATTTTTTTTAGAACATAGGAGGAAAACCCTTGTTTTCCACACTCATGTATGTATGAACTACACCTCAGTGGCCTAGGAACTTATTGGAGCATGGTAAAACGGCCACTACAAATGTATATTAATATCTTTCCCCAAAAGCATCCTAGGTTTCCTAAATATGCACACAGGGCTGCGTTAATAAAAAATTAATATTTAAAAAAGAAGATAATCCATAAGTAGAGATGAACTTGAGATGAACATATTATCATATTATACATCCAGGAATAAAAAACAAACAAACATATAAATATTGATATTAATATACATATATATGTACTATATTGCCACATTGATGGCAATCTTCTTAATCCAATTTTAAGCAATGCCTTTTTCCCTGAACACACTATTTTCCAGCACGGTGCGGTGAAATAAAGACTAGGGCATATGGGACCAACTTCACAGACAAATGTAAATAACAAATCTAATAACAAATGAACGAACATTTCTCAGATTTTTACTCAGAGAAATTCAGAAATGCCCAGAAAGCAGCTGAGCTATATGCTTGCAATGCCAGGTTGTTTGTGCACATTAAATGAGTGCATCTGTATGTATATGTTTTTGTAAAGAAGAGATATACTGAAGTAAGAAAAAATGAAAGAATATTCAACATAGGACGGTCTTCCATTCTGTGTTCAATATTTAAAGTACATGTCATTTCTGGTCTCATGCCAGTCTGTTTAAGTAATTGCTTTAAACAAGAGGTGACACATGGCATCTTTTCAAGAATGTATGGGTCTCCTTATTTTCCCAAGATATTCATATTATTATAATACTTTATATGAAGCATTATATAAAGCATTGTGACGAAACACATGCAAGGATAAATGCCAACTGGACATCTGGAATATGCTGGTGACTGAGAGTTTATGGATTATACGTATAATTGGGAACCGTCTGGAGACTTAACACAGGCAGAAACACAGGCAAGTACGGTATATACTTATAGCATTGTTTTCCTTCCCTGAATATACCTTTTACGTGAATGTGTGTCTGTGCCTCTCACATGGGGCAGTAGGAGGTAAGAGGTAAGAGCGGTAGGCAGCTCAGGAGGTAAGAGCGGGTCTGGCAACAACAGGAAGGTTGCTGGTTCGATCCCTGGGGGGGTCTGGGGACCCTAACTGCTCCTGCTGTGTTGGTTGTTACCGTTGCATGGTTCACACCGCTGTCGGTGTATGGATGGGTGAATGTTGAGGCAACTGTAAAGCGCTTTGGATAAAAGCACAATATAAATGCAATTATCTACAATGTAATTATTTACATTGAATTGAGTATTACGTCAACCACCTCCGAGCTGAGGTCTGTGGTTGGAGGTGGTCCTTTGTAGCTCTCTCCACTCTGTGTCTACCAGGATGGGTGGCAGAAGTCTCCCAGAGCCCATGCTATAGGTGTGGATGGAGCAGCAGCAGGCAGCAGCGAGGGGTTGGTCAGGGTCAAGCAGCCCAGTGAAGTGATGGGCTCCAGGGTGGCCTCCGCACAGTGGGTTGTCTGGGTCCTTCCAGCAGTGGAGGTCTCCTCCTCTCCACCACCACCACCCCCCCCCCCCCCCCCTTATATATGTTGTGAAAGAATAGAATAATACCTCATTGATATGACTACTTTATATATTTTTTTACTTTTATTATTATTTTCCCAAAATTTTTGAACTATATTCCCCCAAAAAAACTTGCTCCTTTTACTCTAAAGACTGTAAATAGTGTGGATATTTGATTCTTTGGTAATTTGTATTGTTCTGTTGCACATTCCGCTGAGCATTGCCACTTTTTCATTTCATTGCATATCCTGTATGTGTATGGGACCATTAATGTTCTTGAATCTTGAATCTTGTTCTGATGATGTAATGAATTGTTGGCCAGCTTTCTCTTGCTCCCTCCCGTGTTTTTCTGCAGGTATTTCTGTTTCTCGTCGTATAGCTCAAGCATGGTAAAAACTCTGCGGGATCAATGATAACCTTATCGATGCTTTGTGTGAGCCCATTTACTTCTGAACTACATTCTCTTTGTTTGATGGAGGCAGTCTTTTCTCTCTTTCCATATGGCACGGATAAATCATTGCAGCATACGGCTACTACTTGATGGTTCTTTGTTGAGTTTGAATCAGAAGGCTGGAATGGGCAGGTCAGGTGCATGCTCTGCAGCAGGTCGACAGTGACTGACTGACATCACCATGGGTGGAAGTCAGTCAGAGGCCTAATTGTTAATCCACGCATGCGCGCTCAGACACGCCCCATTATAATCCAAACACGCCCCATTACAATCCAACAGCACCATTTGATAAACAAAGAGCACCAATAAGAATTGCTATCGTCTTTTTTTTTTTTGTACACAACATACAGTTGACCAGGCCCTATCACAAATAAGTAATAATTTGCTAATGACAACATTATGTTGAGTCAGTTTAGGGGCAATTAAATTGAGTGATATTTACATATGCCTAATGAATCACAACGCGTGGCAGTGGGAGCGCACACTGATGAATATTCATCCACGCATTCCCCCCATGCGCACTGCAGTTTATACACTGAATTATGGTTGATTTGCCCTTTTAAAAATGAACATGAGCGCATCTCCCACAAGGAGGCGGCGAACAATAATGGCTGATTATAAAAAATGTTTTAGTGCTAAGCTGACGGTGTACGGAGACTGCAGCAGGGTGGTTATGGACCTACTTCAATACAAAGAGAGAGAGAGAGAGAGAGAGAGAGAGAGGAGTGTGCCCGAGATCTGCAGCTTTCTGTGACAGACGGGGTGTGTGTGTGCGTGCGTGTGCGTGTGTGCGTGTGTGTGTGTGTGTGTGTGTGTCGGGTAGCTTGACCTCTCAGATGCGGGATCAACAGGCGACATGATCAGTGAGCATTCACAACGACGCTCAACGAGAAAAGGCTGCACGTTTATCATGCAAATCACGCAAAAACACTCTCGCAGGTGTCGGCGTACACGCGCACGCACACGTGGATGCGCAATCACGCACGACGGACGCGTGCAGTGCAGATTCAAATATAGTGGATACATTTAACTACATATATGACAGCCATCTAGACAAAACAAAACAAACTCTGATGGAAATATTGTAGCCATAATATATATATAGCCTTGAATATTTATGTAGCCTTTATATAATGTAATTGAATCCTATTAATGTATACGAATATGCAAACACAAATGGATTGCGCCATATCATTATTAAGCGTCGGGTAATGTTGTCATTTAATTTCCTTGCTCAAGCCATTTCCAGACCAGAGGCATGTTAAGTGGGTTTGCTTCATGGGCTCGTTGCGGCAGCGCCTTCCTATGCTCCGATAAAAGTAAGGTGACACTTTAACTTGAGTATTTGCTGACATCTAGCGGTGGTGTTTGAGTATGACCACGCAGCTCGGTGCTTCCCATAGACTAATATTATAGGTGCTTCCCATAGACTGTAATATTATAGGTGCTTCCCATAGACTGTAATATTATAGGTGCTTCCCATAGACTGTAATATTATAGGTGCTTCCCATAGACTGTAATATTATAGGTGCTTCTCATAGACTAATAATTTTGCTCCTGCATTTGATTATGATTGGTTTTAGTCACTACTGTCCAGTAAAGTGTAAAGTGTACAGCCATTGTACAATTTAGGGCCAGACTGGGAACATCATTCAGGCCTGGAAATATAGTCCCAGTGACGGACATAGGGTTGGGAACCGAAACTCTACGGTTCCCACGGGTTTTGGGTACCCGACCCGTGACATTTTTTTAATTTCGATTCTGCTTATCGGTTCCTAAAAGAGATATAAATCTTTATTATTGCAAACAAAGGCTATATGTCTGCAAGGACGTGGCGGCTACCTGCCAGGACGTTTAAAACAATGTATCTGCCAGGACCTGTCTACGTCACGCATCAACGCAACGCCGCGACGTGTCCATTTGTTTTGATACGAGCTAGCGGTTAGTCAGCAGTGTGGAAGATGGACCGCGGGAAACGGTCAAAAGTGTGCCTTCACTTTGTAAAAGAAAGCGACGACAAGGCTAAGTGCAGTAAATGTGGGAAAGGCTGACATGGTGATCTGTCTTCTGTACTGGGAGCGTACGGCCGGGCGCTGGGACCGTACGGCCCGGAGTACGGATAAGCAGAACCGGAACGGAACGGGAATCAATAAAATTCAAACAATACCCAACCCTAGACGGACATTATAGTTTAGGTACCAGTATGTGCAAACTTGTTGAAATTAGACGGCCACCATGAAGAGTCGCGGTTCTCCCGATGGCCAGCTGATTTGTACGATAAGCAAATTATATTCTTTGCAAGCTCTCGCGGGCCACATAAAATGAGGTGCCGGGCCGGATGCGGCCCGCGGGCCTTGAGTTTGACACGTATGCTCTAAACAAACAAAAACATGAGGATCTACCAATCCAAAATGGAGATGTGTGGGTCAACCACTTCTCCAAGTTCTTTGGCCCAATAGAAAATAATACACAGCAAAAACACCCTCTTCAACAGATACATCAATGAATTGGCAAAATCTCTAGAACAATCTGAGGCACCTGGCATCTCCCTAGGAGACACACAAGTCAAACACCTCCTGTTCGCAGATGATCTGGTGCTGCTGTCTCCAACCAAAGAAGGACTACAACAGCGCCTTGATCTACTACACAAATTCTCCCAGATCTGGGCCCTGACAGTAAATCTAACCAAGTCCAAAATAATGCTTTTCCACAAAAGACCCAGCCTCCAGCAACACAAATATTAATTCTTTCTTGATACAACTCTGTTAGAGCATACAAAGAATTATACCTACCTTGGCCTAAACATTAGCAACACAGGTAACTTCAACAAAGCTGTAAATGACCTGAGAGACAAGGCAAGGTCCACTTGCAAACCAAGATTTTACTAAATGAGACAAACATCAAATTGAAACGCTGCATGCAGAGTTCTGCAAATCCATTCTCCGCACCCAACGGAAAACACCCAACAATGCATGCAGAGCAGAATTAGGACGATACCCATTAATAATCAAAATTCAAAAGAGGGCATTTAAATTTCATAACGACCTAAAGAAAGTGACCCTGACACGCTCCATAACAAAGCCCTCATCCACAGTGAGAGTAGAGCGATGCAAACAAAAAGAAAACTACCTCACACACTGGAAAGAATCAACCAAAAAACAGAGTAAATTAGAATGCTATTTGGCCCTAAACAGACAATACACAACGACAGAATACCTGAGCACTGTGACCGATCCCAAACTCAGGAAATCCTTGACTAGATACAGACTCAGCGAGCACAGCCTCGCCGTGGAGAGAGGCCGCCACCGGCAGACCTGGCTACCAAGAGAAGACAGACTCTGTACCCACTGCACCCAACAGGAGGTGGAAACCGAGCTACACTTCCTAACAACCTGCCACCTATACCAAGTGTTAGGTTGTGTGTTCTCATGTATTATTATTCTGTGCTTTTGTTTTGAAGTTGTATGTTCAGTGAAGGTCACCTGAGCCTCTTAAGCTAATGAAAAGTTATGAGCTCGTTTTTTTTTTGTTGTTGGTGTGAGCCGCCTTTTATACCATGTTAGTTATGGACTGTGTCTATGAAGAGATGTGAATAAAGAACATAAGAAGAGATGGTGTTGACTTTTCCCTCCTAAAATGGCAGAAGAAATAGAAAACGTAACAGGTTATGGGCCCAGGTGCAGTACAGGAGGATGGCAACAGAGACTAGTTTTCGACGGAGACGAAGACAAATACGAACTTTGGGAGGTAAAGTTCCTCGGCCACATGAGAAGACTAGGCCTGAAAGACGTGCTTGTCGGCACCGATAACGACGACGCAGAGGCTAATGCAGAATGCTACGCAGAGCTAATACAGTTCCTCGACGACCGCAGCCTGTCGTTGGTGATGAGAGAAGCCTCAGACGACGGCAGAAAAGCACTACAAATATTGACTGTCACGATCTCGATCGTGGCCCCGGGCTCCCGGGCGCCAATGCCGCCCCTGGAGGGTTAGCGGGGCTCCCGGGCGCCAGTGCCGCCCCTGGACGATTAGCGGCACCTGCGCTATGTTCGCGGCTGTCCGCAATCTACAATTAGTCACGGCATAAAAGCCCCGGCTCTCCACCCACGAGTGTCGGATCATTGTCTTTGTTTTGTCATCTGTTGTAATTGTACTTACAACATACTACTTGGATTTCTACCTGCCTGTTCCTCACCTGCCTGTCTGTTCATCACCTGCCTGTCTGTTCATCTACCCGTCACCACGGTAAATAAAGACCGCTTCACTCTGCAAAACCCCGAGTTCTGAGTCTTGCGATTGGGTCCTACTGCCAACTCCCATGACAGAATGATCCGACCAATAATGGACTCAGCAGACTCAGACTCGGGGTCCGCCGGACTATGGAAGGCACGCGTCAGCCAGGGCGAGTTGCAGCGAGCACTCGACCAACTCACCAACCAGATAGCCATGTTAGCTACTGCATGGTCCCAGCCACCCCGAGTCCCGGTCCCGGCTGGACCACAGCAGCTCCTGCCGGTCCCTACTGCATGGTCCCAGCCACCCCGAGTCCCGGTCCCGGCTGGACCACAGCAGCTCCTGCCGGTCCCTGCTCCCTGGTCCCAGCCACCCCGAGTCCCGGTCCCGGCTGGACCACAGCAGCTCCTGCCGGTCCCTACTGCATGGTCCCAGCCACCCCGAGTCCCGGTCCCGGCTGGACCACAGCAGCTCCTGCCGGTCCCTACTGCATGGTCCCAGCCACCCCGAGTCCCGGTCCCGGCTGGACCACAGCAGCTCCTGCCGGTCCCTACTGCATGGTCCCAGCCACCCCGAGTCCCGGTCCCGGCTGGACCACAGCAGCTCCTGCCGGTCCCTACTGCATGGTCCCAGCCACCCCGAGTCCCGGTCCCGGCTGGACCACAGCAGCTCCTGCCGGTCCCTACTGCATGGTCCCAGCCACCCCGAGTCCCGGTCCCGGCTGGACCACAGCAGCTCCTGCCGGTCCCTACTGCATGGTCCCAGCCACCCCGAGTCCCGGTCCCGGCTGGACCACAGCAGCTCCTGCCGGTCCCTACTGCATGGTCCCAGCCACCCCGAGTCCCGGTCTATGAAGAGATGTGAATAAAGAACATAAGAAGAGATGGTGTTGACTTTTCCCTCCTAAAATGGCAGAAGAAATAGAAAACGTAACAGGTTATGGGCCCAGGCGCAGTACAGGAGGATGGCAACAGAGACTAGTTTTCGACGGAGACGAAGACAAATACGAACTTTGGGAGGTAAAGTTCCTCGGCCACATGAGAAGACTAGGCCTGAAAGACGTGCTTGTCGGCACCGATAACGACGACGCAGAGGCTAATGCAGAATGCTACGCAGAGCTAATACAGTTCCTCGACGACCGCAGCCTGTCGTTGGTGATGAGAGAAGCCTCAGACGACGGCAGAAAAGCACTACAAATATTACTGTCACGATCTCGATCGTGGCCCCGGGCTCCCGGGCGCCAATACCGCCCCTGGAGGGTTAGCGGGGCTCCCGGGCGCCAGTGCCGCCCCTGGACGATTAGCGGCACCTGCGCTATGTTCGCGGCTGTCCGCAATCTACAATTAGTCACGGCATAAAAGCCCCGGCACTCCACCCACGAGTGTCGGATCATTGTCTATGTTTTGTCTTTGTCATGTTCTGTTGTAACTCGACGTACAACATCCTGCTTGGATTTCTACCTGCCTGTTCCTCACCTGCCTGTTCATCACCTGCCTGTCTGTTCATCTACCCGTCACCACGGTAAATAAAGACCGCTTCACTCTGCAAAACCCCGAGTTCTGAGTCTTGCGATTGGGTCCTACTGCCAACTCCCATGACAGAATGATCCGACCAATAATGGACCCAGCAGACTCAGACTCGGGGTCCGCCGGACTATGGAAGGCACGCGTCAGCCAGGGCGAGTTGCAGCAAGCACTCGACCAACTCACCAACCAGATAGCCATGTTAGCTACTGCATGGTCCCAGCCACCCCGAGTCCCGGTCCCGGCTGGACCACAGCAGCTCCTGCCGGTCCCTACTGCATGGTCCCAGCCACCCCGAGTCCCGGTCCCGGCTGGACCACAGCAGCTCCTGCCGGTCCCTACTGCATGGTCCCAGCCACCCCGAGTCCCGGTCCCGGCTGGACCACAGCAGCTCCTGCCGGTCCCTACTGCATGGTCCCAGCCACCCCGAGTCCCGGTCCCGGCTGAACCACAGCAGCTCCTGCCGGTCCCTGCTCCCTGGTCCCAGCCACCCCGAGTCCCGGTCCCGGCTGGACCACAGCAGCTCCTGCCGGTCCCTACTGCATGGTCCCAGCCACCCCGAGTCCCGGTCCCGGCTGGACCACAGCAGCTCCTGCCGGTCCCTACTGCATGGTCCCAGCCACCCCGAGTCCCGGTCCCGGCTGGACCACAGCAGCTCCTGCCGGTCCCTACTGCATGGTCCCAGCCACCCGGAGTCCCGGTCCCGGCTGGACCACAGCAGCTCCTGCCGGTCCCTACTCGCATGGTCCCAGCCACCCCGAGTCCCGGTCCCCGGCTGGACCACAGCAGCTCCCTGGCCGGTCCCTACTTGCATGGTCCCAGCCACCCCGAGTCCCGGTCCCGGGCTGGACCACAGCAGCTCCTGCCGGTCCCTAACTGCATGGTCCAGCCACCCCGAGTCCCGGTCCCGGCTGGACCACCAGCAGCTTCCTGCCGGTCCCTTCTGGCCCCCTGGGTTCCCAGCCACCCCGAGTCCCGGTCCGGCTGGACCAACAGCAGCTCCTGCCGGTCCCCTACTGCATGGTCCCAGCCACCCCGGGAGGTCCACGGTCCCGGCTGGGACCACAGCCGACTCCTGCCGGTCCCTACTGCATGGTCCCAGCCACCCCCGCAGTCCACGGTCCAGGCTGGACCACAGCAGCTCCTGCCGGTCCCTACTGCATGGTCCCAGCCCACCCCGAGTCCCGGTCCCGGCTGGACCACAGCAGCTCCTGCGGTCCCTACTTGCTTGGTCCCAGCCAACCCGAGTCCCGGTCCCGGCTGGACCACAGCAGCCACCTGCCGGTCCCTACTGCCAGGTCCCAGCCACCCCCGAGTCCCGGTCCCGGCTGGACCACCGCAGCGCCAGCCAGTCCCTGCTCCCAGGTCCCAGCCTCCCAGAGTCCCGGTCCCGGCTGGACCACAGCAGCTCCCACCAGTACCTGCTCCCAGGGGCCCACCCATCCCTGGTCCTGGTCCCGGCTGCACCACCGCAGCGCCCACCAGTACCTGCTCCCAGGTCCCACCCATCCCTGGTCCTGGTCCCGGCTGCACCACCGCAGCGCCCACCAGTCCCTGCTCCCAGGTCCCACCCATCCCTGGTCCTGGTCCCGGCTGCACCACCGCAGCGCCCACCAGTCCCTGCTCCCAGGTCCCACCCATCCCTGGTCCTGGTCCCGGCTGCACCACAGCAGCTCCCACCAGTCCCTGCTCCCAGGTCCCACCCATCCCTGGTCCTAGTCCCGGCTGCACCACGGCAGCGCCCACCAGTCCCTGCTCCCAGGTCCCACCCATCCCTGGTCCCGGTCCCGGCTGGACCACAGCAGCTCCCACCAGTACCTGCTCCCAGGCCAGCCAGCCCCGGTCCCCGCTCCGACGGCGCCGGTGTCCTCCACCCAGCCTCCGGGTCGTCCGCCTGAGGGTCCCTGCTCGGCCTCCGCCCAGCCTCCGGGTCGTCCGCCTGAGGGTCCCTGCTCGGCCTCCGCCCAGCCTCCGGGTCGTCCGCCTGAGGGTCCCTGCTCGGCCTCCACCCAGCCTCCGGGTCGTCCGCCGGAGGGTCCCTGCTCGTCCTCCGCCCAGCCTCCGGGTCGTCCACCCGACGGTGCCGGCCCGCTCATCGTGGGTCGCCAGGAGGCTCCCGTTGACAGTCTATGGGGAAGCACCTATAATATTAGTCTATGGGAAGCACCTATAATATTACAGTTTATGGGAAGCACCTATAATATTACAGTCTATGGGAAGCACCTATAATATTACAGTCTATGGGAAGCACCGAGCTGCGTGGTCATACTAAACACCACCGCTAGATGTCAGCAAATACTCAAGTTAAAGTGTCACCTGACTTTTATCGGAGCATAGGAAGGCGCTGCCGCAACGAGCCCATGAAGCAAACCCACTTAACATGCCTCTGGTCTGGAAATGGCTTGAGCAAGGAAATTAAATGACAACATTACCCGACGCTTAATAATGATATGGCGCAATCCATTTGTGTTTGCATATTCGTATACATTAATAGGATTCAATTACATTATATAAAGGCTACATAAATATTCAAGGCTATATATATATATGGCTACAATATTTCCATCAGAGTTTGTGTTTTGTTTTGTCTAGATGGCTGTCATATATGTAGTTAAATTTATCCACTATATTTGAATCTGCACTGCACGCGTCCGTCGTGCGTGATTGCGCATCCACGTGTGCGTGCGCGTGTACGCCGACACCTGCGAGAGTGTTTTGCGTGATTTGCATGATAAACGTGCAGCCTTTTCTCGTTGAGCGTCGTTGTGAATGCTCACTGATCATGTCGCCTGTTGATCCCGCATCTGAGAGGTCAAGCTACCCGACACACACACACACACACGCACACACGCACACGCACGCACACACACACCCCGTCTGTCACAGAAAGCTGCAGATCTCGGGCACACTCCTCTCTCTCTCTCTCTCTCTCTCTCTTTGTATTGAAGTAGGTCCATAACCACCCTGCTGCAGTCTCCGTACACCGTCAGCTTAGCACTAAAACATTTTTTATAATCAGCCATTATTGTTCGCCGCCTCCTTGTGGGAGATGCGCTCATGTTCATTTTTAAAAGGGCAAATCAACCATAATTCAGTGTATAAACTGCAGTGCGCATGGGGGGAATGCGTGGATGAATATTCATCAGTGTGCGCTCCCACTGCCACGCGTTGTGATTCATTAGGCATATGTAAATATCACTCAATTTAATTGCCCCTAAACTGACTCAACATAATGTTGTCATTAGCAAATTATTACTTATTTGTGATAGGGCCTGGTCAACTGTATGTTGTGTACAAAAAAAAAGACGATAGCAATTCTTATTGGTGCTCTTTGTTTATCAAATGGTGCTGTTGGATTGTAATGGGGCGTGTTTGGATTATAATGGGGCGTGTCTGAGCGCGCATGCGTGGATTAACAATTAGGCCTCTGACTGACTTCCACCCATGGTGATGTCAGTCAGTCACTGTCGACCTGCTGCAGAGCATGCACCTGACCTGCCCATTCCAGCCTTCTTATTCAAACTCAACAAAGAACCATCAAGTAGTAGCCGTATGCTGCAATGATTTATCCGTGCCATATGGAAAGAGAGAAAAGACTGCCTCCATCAAACAAAGAGAATGTAGTTCAGAAGTAAATGGGCTCACACAAAGCATCGATAAGGTTATCATTGATCCCGCAGAGTTTTACCATGCTTGAGCTATACGACGAGAAACAGAAATACCTGCAGAAAAACACGGGAGGGAGCAAGAGAAAGCTGACCAACAATTCATTACATCATCAGAACAAGATTCAAGATTCAAGAACATTAATGGTCCCATACACATACAGGATATGCAATGAAATGAAAAAGTGGCAATGCTCAGCGGAATGTGCAACAGAACAATACAAATAACCAAAGAATCAAATATCCACACTATTTACAGTCTTTAGAGTAAAAGGAGCAAGTTTTTGGGGGGGAATATAGTTCAAAAATTTTGGGAAAATAATAATAAAAGTACAAAAATATATAAAGTAGTCATATCAATGAGGTATTATTCTATTCTTTCACAAAATATATAAGGGGGGTGGAGAGGAGGAGACCTCCACTGCTGGAAGGACCCAGACAACCCACTGTGCGGAGGCCACCCTGGAGCCCATCACTTCACTGGGCTGCTTGACCCTGACCAACCCCTCGCTGCTGCCTGCTGCTGCTCCATCCACACCTATAGCATGGGCTCTGGGAGACTTCTGCCACCCATCCTGGTAGACACAGAGTGGAGAGAGCTACAAAGGACCACCTCCAACCACAGACCTCAGCTCGGAGGTGGTTGACGTAATACTCAATTCAATGTAAATAATTACATTGTAGATAATTGCATTTATATTGTTCTTTTATCCAAAGCGCTTTACAGTTGCCTCACATTCACCCATCCATACACCGACAGCGGTGTGAACCATGCAAGGTAACAACCAACACAGCAGGAGCAGTTAGGGTCCCCCAGACCCCCCCAGGGATCGAACCAGCAACCTTCCTGTTGTTGCCAGACCCGCTCTTACCTCCTGAGCTGCCTACCGCTCTTACCTCTTACCTCCTACTGCCCCATGTGAGAGGCACAGACACACATTCACGTAAAAGGTATATTCAGGGAAGGAAAACAATGCTATAAGTATATACCATACTTGCCTGTGTTTCTGCCTGTGTTAAGTCTCCAGACGGTTCCCAATTATACGTATAATCCATAAACTCTCAGTCACCAGCATATTCCAGATGTCCAGTTGGCATTTATCCTTGCATGTGTTTCGTCACAATGCTTTATAATGCTTCATATAAAGTATTATAATAATATGAATATCTTGGGAAAATAAGGAGACCCATTCTTGAAAAGATGCCATGTGTCACCTCTTGTTTAAAGCAATTACTTAAACAGACTGGCATGAGACCAGAAATGACATGTACTTTAAATATTGAACACAGAATGGAAGACCGTCCTATGTTGAATATTCTTTCATTTTTTCTTACTTCAGTATATCTCTTCTGTACAAAAACATATACATACAGATGCATTTAATGCGCACAAACAACCTGGCATTGCAAGCATTTAGCTCAGCTGCTTTCTGGGCATTTCTGAAGTAAAAATCAGAGAAATGTTCGTTCATTTGTTATTAGATTTGTTATTTACATTTGTCTGTGAAGTTGGTCCCATATGCCCTAGTCTTTATTTCACCGCACCGTGCTGGAAAATAGTGTGTTCAGGGAAAAAGGCATTGCTTAAAATTGGATTAAGAAGATTGCCATCAATGTGGCAATATAGTACATATATATGTATATTAATATCAATATTTATATGTTTGTTTGTTTTTTATTCCTGGATGTATAATATGATAATATGTTCATCTCAAGTTCATCTCTACTTATGGATTATCTTCTTTTTTAAATATTAATTTTTTATTAACGCAGCCCTGTGTGCATATTTAGGAAACCTAGGATGCTTTTGGGGAAAGATATTAATATACATTTGTAGTGGCCGTTTTACCATGCTCCAATAAGTTCCTAGGCCACTGAGGTGTAGTTCATACATACATGAGTGTGGAAAACAAGGGTTTTCCTCCTATGTTCTAAAAAAAATCCCATCCACATAAGTACTGTTTAAAAAAATATCCGTCCTCATGAAATGCAAAAATATGCAGTCATATGCAGTAATCCTAACTGTAAAGCAACGTTGGCCAATCAGAAACCTGAAAAAGCACTTCCGGTAGCCTAACTACAAGTGTGCATGACGAAGGGGGAATCATGTGTGTGGACTGATAGTAAAGTGGAGTTACGTCCTCATTATCATACTCATAAATTAGTGAGGTTAAAACCAGCACTATTTTGGCGATATTCACCATTGCACAAAATCCCCTAATGTTTCCCTGTCTACACATCAACAATGAAAAAAGAGTTTCTAAATATCCTCACCCCGGAAGCTTTTTACAAAAAGTTAGTTTTCAGAGTTTTAAAAAGTACCACATATACATTTCTAACTCTTTTCAACCCTTTTTGTGAAGACCCAATGCGCTCACAGAATGCAGGGGAAAACTTGAACTTGATGGTTAATTGATTGTAATAAATGACAACATCACAGCAGGTGATTTCTATACAAGGTACATCTTCCCAGGTCCACCACTGACTTGATGTTACCTGCTATAACACTATACAACTATAACTAGTATCACCTGTCGTAAATAATAAATAGCGATATCCTATCATGAAAAATAGCAAACAGAAACATAACCTAGCATAGTCCACCCATGCATCACCAGTGTGCCCAACCAGTTCCTTTTAAAGTACTCTGATGATTCCACCTTACTATCTCTGCTGACGATGACCCAGACTGTACCAACGCAATGTTGATTGGCTAATTGAATGGTGTGATAAGAACGCTCTTATCATTAAAACCAATAAGATTGTCAGATGTCTCCAGTGACAGTTTACAATGTCGAAATTTAACAAGTTTCAAATACCTGGGTGTTGTGATCGATGCTACCCTATCATGGACTCCTCATATCGAATTTATTTGTAAGAAGATACAGCACATTTATTTTTTTCCCAGACTTAGATCTAAGTCTGTGATTCCGAGTGTCATGCTGTACTGCAGTACGGCCTGGCTCAGCAGCCTATCTGTGAAACTTAAAACTAAACATATATCATCAAATACAAATTTGCACAAAGATTATTATAGCCAACCTGTGGCACAGTCCTTTCAGGCAACTCATAACAAGAATGTGCTCAGACTGGCTAACTGCATCTCTTCTGACTCCTTGCATGTTTTAAATGGAGAATACCAACTTCTGCACTCCAATAGGTGATTTAGAGTCCCTCCATGTAAACGCAATAGGCTGAAGAACTCTTTATATACAGTATATCAGTCTATCCTGCTGCTAAACCAAAACCAGTGTGCTGCTAAGTGAGACCTGAATCCAGACGATATCATGGGATATGTGTAATTGTCATCACTGTTTTGAATGTGTTTTGTTTTGTCTATGAATAGTGTCATATGTGACATGTGCTACTGTGTGTTCAACCTGTGTGTAAATGTCTTGAACAGAGCTGCCTAAGCTTGCAAAATTAATTTCACTGTGAACTGACAATCCGTATTGCATTGTATATTTCGCTATAAGACTACAGTGAACAAGTTATGAGTTATGATCTCTGGACGTGTTCTTATTCGTTGAATTGTTTCAAAAGCCAGAATTTAACTTTATTCATCAGTTGTGTTGGAAGCTCACATTATGATCTTTCTATAGAAATGTGTATATATATATATGTATACATAGCATTGTTTTATGTTTTGGTTTATGTTATTGAACAGTGCTACAATGAATAGCCTAGTAAGCAGACATTTGGGAAATGAAACATTTTTTGTTCACAATTAAAATGCTTTTTCTATTATTTTGTAATGAATGATGGACATCAACGTTTCCAAAATTGATACATTACTAAAATTACTTGCAACTCAGAATGCAAACTCATAAAATGTACGAAAGTAATATTTAAAAAAAATAATAAGTATCTGTCTTAAACAGGTCTGGGAATAGTAAATAAACATATTAATGGCTTCTGTGGTAATATCTTTCAAAACCTTGTGGATTTGTTGAGACAGCAAGTTTCCAGGCCGTAACAGAGAGAGAGAGAGAGAGAAAGAGAGAGAGAGAGAGAGAGCGAGAGAGACAGTTAAAAACAGCAGTGAGCCAGAGAGACTTGTGCATGTGTGCGTACGTGTGCCATACAGAGAGGCAGATATACAGCGAGCAGGAGAGAGTAAAAGGTAAATAGATAGACAGAGCGAGGGGGCGAGTCTGAGGGAGCTAATAAAGTCCTGTGATGGATGTCCCACCTCCTCCCAGAGGGACAGACAACATGTAAATTGGCCCACACAATGCATTATGGATAAGGCAGTTGAGATTATAGCTTGTTAATGTGTACCCCACCACCACCACCACCACCACTATCACCACCACACTATCACCACCACCACCACTATCACCACCACCACCAGCCACAAGCAACAACTAACCCTCTAT
>PIJE02000891.1:160000-172908 GCA_002895965.2 Coryphaenoides rupestris | reverse complement strand
CCAGCCCGGATCCCTCCTTCTTTTATGCACTCACGGTGAGCCAAGCCCAGACTGTATGTGTGGTTCTCTCTCTCTCTCTCTCTCTCTCTCTCTCTCTCTCTCTCTCTCTCTCTCTCTCTCTCTCTCTCTCTCTCTTTCCACACAAATAATGTGTTTAATTCCCCTCTCTCTCCCTCACTGTCTCTCTATCTCTCTCTGTCTCTCTCTCTCCCTGATTCTCCTTCTTGGCGAGCCCCCTTGCTTCATTTTCTGGTCGTGTGCACCTATTGGGAGGGGACGAGGCGGACACAAAATGACACAGGGAGGAGAATGCGGAGGAGGCGGCGGGCTCTGCCACTGAAAGGGGGCAATAGGAGGTGTCAATTGTCCCCGGCTGAAAGGGACGGTTAAAAGGAGATGCTTGTTGCGAAAGCTGCTGGGCTGGAGCCTGGTTAACTGATGATTGAGAGAGTGAGAGTGTGTGTGTTTGTGTCAGTGTGTGTGTGTGTGTGTGTGTGTGAGACAGAGAGAGAGAGAAAGAGAAAGTATCTGTGTGTGTGTGTGTGTGTGTGTGTGTGTGTGAGAGAGAGAGAGAGAGAGTATATGTGTGTGTGTGTGTGTGTGTGTGTGTGTGTGTCTGGCGTGTGTGTGTGTGTGTGTGTGTGTGTGTGTGTGTGTGTGTGTGTGGGTGGGTGGGTGTTTGTGTGCGTGTGTGTCTGTGTGTGTCACAGGGCCTGAAGGGCCAGGAAGTTTGGTTTAAAACTTGCCGTAACAGTTCTTTGAGTTTGAAATATAAACCAGTCCAATGGCTTGTAGAGACCAGGCTCAATTATGGTTCACGCAATCTAAGTCTCGTAAGTGTGTTCCGGTTCAACTGTGGACATTAGAAGTTGGAGGCTGTTCAATGAATTTTCCCTCGATTTCACTTATAGTTATCATGATCATTGCACTTATAGTGCAATATATATGCCTTCACAGAGTTGTTTGGACTAACATTTAAATGTATCTATAAGGACTTCTTTTTGACATTGCATATGCCTATTGATTAATTGGACCAGTGACAAAAGAGCATTTCTTGGAAATATTTTACAGCAGCCAGGAAATCTGTCAAATCGATCAAACCATTAGTAGAAGCTGCAGTTTTTGTTAAGGATTTTAATGTTTGGAAATGTGTGTTTGTACAATCTCCAGAAGGCTGTAGGTTGTCATCCAAAATGTGGATGAAAGAAAAAATTACTTTAAGACACCAAAACTGCACTGAGCAAAAGATTTGAAAAAGAAGATAAAAAGGCTCTTTTTCCATTGCAGAAAAAACAACGTTAATCTCTCTTGTTTTTGCCTAATTAAGGCTAATCTCTTGCAAGTACAAAACAGTCCTACAAATATCAATTAGGACCTGCATATTCATATAGTTTGTTCTAAAGTCTGTAATTAATGAGAATGAATGATTGATCATCTACTTAATTAGAGGCTTGGGATAATTTGAAGGTTTATTTACTTCTCAGATTACTGAATACATAAAGGACGAGGACAAAGAACATTGAATAGATTTTTTTTAACAAGTACATCACAAAGAATGAAATACTTTTAACTGCCCTTAAAACATATAGAGCACACAGAGCTACATACAAATTATTCAGAAGTACTTTAGCCTTTAGCATGGAATCTCAGCTTTTCCAGACAGATTTGGTGGGCTGTGCTGGTGGGATTTTTATTACTCTCCCAGTGTGTATGTGTGAGTGTGTGTGTCTCTCCCTGAAATGCTAACTGTGTGTCTGTCTGTCTGAATAAACTTGTGTTGATAACTAACAAAATCAAAAGGAAAGTGATCTCGGCAGTAATGTGCCCACGTCGGCCCAATGAACAATGATGATGCCATTTAGTGTGTGTGTGTGTGTGTGTGCGTGTGTGTGTGTGTGCATGTGTGTGTGTGCGTGTGTGTGTGAATCTATTGATATGCCCTGTCTCACTTTGTTTATCTTCATGTGTAACAGTCATGAAAACACCTGCCAACGCATCCCGCGGAAACAGTAGTTATGAAAATATGAAACGCCGCTAACCACCCCGGCGTGTCAGCGGCCTCCGTCTCCCCGGCGTGATGGATGGCCGCCGCGGCGATCAGAAGCGTCGCGGCGGAGGATCTACGACTTTCTTTATGGGATGTTTATCTCACTGTCTCGTCGGCTGGCAGAACGGCCTGCGAGGAGTGATTAGGATATGCAAGGTGTTCGGCAGGAACGCACATTATACGTTTAAAAGTTTCTTCATTTCCAATTAGGGGGGGGGCGAAACGACTGACTTAACGGATGTCTTCATATTTACACACACACACACACACACACTCTCTCTCTCTCTCTCTCTCTCTCTCTCTCTCAGCACTGTCGTTCCAGTTGGTTTTAAAGGGGCGCAACGTCCCACAACGCTGTCTTAACATCATAAAGCGTCTGTCGTTAAAATTGATGTTTGTTTTTTTTCTTTTTCCTTTTCCGTCCGTCTGGTTCCCGCGCCGCCGTCTCCGGGAGGTTGATTTGGCGGGAGGGTTTTGCGCGCCATATGCCGCGGTGTCCACATTACCTACATTTAAGCAGGCGATGGCTGTGCGCTCCTTAATGGCGACATCATCGGGGCTTGTTTATCCGATGACTCTGTTAATGTTATTTATCGGGAGTCTGCCCCCCCCCCCCCCTCTCTCTCTCTCTCTCTCTCTCTCTCTTTCCTCGGTGCATGTTAAGGAGACGGAGGCGTAAGATATGCAAATGCTCACGTTGGCCCAACTTCACTGCGCTAAAGCGGAGCATTTGCATTTGCATTTGATATAGCACATAATAAACTGGTTATTAGCATTTTAAATACGTCAAACAAACTTGAAAAATGTGGGCCGTGCTGGTGTGATTTTTATTACTGCCAGTTGTATTACACACACGCACACACACACACACACACACACACACACACACACACACCATAACACAAAATGCACACGCGCAACACAAAGCCTTTGTGATTATGCGCAAAGGAACAAACTTGTCAGACTTGGTAGAATGAGAGGGATGAGTTTGATGAGTCTCTTCTTGTTCTTCGTGTCCTCCTACGCTGTTCATGGCTCTGCTCTACTCACTCTTGCTTTTCTTCTGGCTGTCTTGCACACGTACACGCACACGCACACACACACACACACACACACACACACACACACATATATACTCTCGCAAGCACGCACACACACTCACACACACACACACACACACACACACACACACACATACCCATAGAGATACTCTCTCTCTCTCTCTCTCTATCTCTCTCTCTCATATACACACACACGCACGCACACACACACACACACACACTCTCTCTCTGTCTCTCTCTCTCTCTCTCCACACAACACACACTCCCACACACACACTCGCACCACACACACGCACACACACACACACACACACACACTCGCTCTCTGTCTCTCTCTCTCTCTCCACACACACACACATGCGTGCACACCACACAACACACACACACACACACACACACATTTACATGCTGTGTTTAATTCCTCTATCTCTCTGTTTGTGTGTTGTGTTGTGCTGTGTGTTGTGTTGTGTGTTGTATGTTGTGCTGTGTTGTGTTGTGTGTTGTGTTGCGTGTGTATGTTGTGTGTTCTATTGTATGTTGTGGTGTGTTGTGTGTTTATGTTGTGTTGTGTGTTGTGTTGTGTGCTGTGTGTTGTGTTGTGTGTTGTATGTTGTGCTGTGTTGGGTTGTGTGTTGTGTTGCGTGTGTATGTTGTGTGTTCTATGTTGTGTGTTGTGTTGTGTGTTGTATGTTGTGTTGTGTGTGTGTTGTGTGTTCTATGTTGTGTGTTGTGTTGCATTTGGTTGTGTGTTGTGTTGTATGTTGTGTTATGTGTTATGTGTTATGTGTTGTATGTTGTGTGTTGTGTTGTGTGTTGTATGTTGTGTTGTGTGTTATGTTGTGTTGTGTGTTGTGTTGTGTGTTGTGTTGTGTGTTGTGTTGTGTGTACCTGGTAGTGGGCCAGCATGTTGAGTCTCTTCCAGTCTCCTTCGATCTTGGTGGTGATGTCTTCATCCTGCAGGATGGTTCGCTGCCCACGACCTTGCCGCCATTCTGGAAATAAAAACAAACAAACACGATAAAAAACTAACATTAAAAAAGCCCGAGAATATTATCTTGACCATGAAGACAAGCCAGGCTGGTTCCTTGAGAAAAGGTGAGTTTTTAACTGTTGTGTTTCTTTTAAACGGTTATCTGTCGTAGAGACCGGCAGCATTTACAACGCAGACAGACAGAGTTAGAGTCGAAGTATAAAGTAGCAGAAATAGAGGAGTACTCTGTACTTAAGTTCAGCACTAGAGTGCAGATAAACTAAAGTCCCCGTCACAGCCGTTCCTGTCCAGCAGCTGATAGACCGTTGTGATCATAGCTCCACCTCTCCCTTCCCTGTGACCTTTGGCCTCTGGTTCTCACACACACTCTGTCTGAGCGCTCTCTCTCTCTGAGCCCCCGCTAAGCCCCTCCTGCTGGAGATAGACCCCCTCCCAGAGTCGTACGGAGGACAGATCAAAGATAGTCTCATGTTTGACCCAAAGTCTGAGCGTCCGATGGGTTGGTAGCATGCAGACAACGAGAGAGAGAGAGAGAGAGAGAGAGAGAGAGAGAGAGAGAGAGAGAGAGAGAGAGAGAGAGAGAGAGAGAGAGGTAGGTACTAGACCTATTAGAATAAGAAGATGGCTAATTTGTAGTGAATTTGTCTGCAGGTGGCAGGGACTGTGAGCTGTATCTGAAGTCTGAGGTGTAGAGTGTGAACAGGAAGGAGACAGGACTGTCCCCTGAGGTGCTCCCGTGTTGCTCACTATGGTGTCCGACATGTTGCTCTGCAGCCTCACATGCTGTGGCCGACCTGTGAGGTAGTTAGTAATCCAGGCCACTCGTGGAGCGTCCACCTGCATGTCCAGTAGCTTGTCCCAAGCAGGGCAGGCTTTATGGTGTTGAAAGCGCTAGAGAAGTTGAAGAATGTGACTCTCACAACGCTGCCTGCCTCCTCCAGGTGAGAATAAGCAGGTAGATGATGGCGTCTTCCACTCCAATGCGGGGCTGGTAGGCGAACTGCAGAGGGTCCAGTGATGGTTCGACTAGTGCACGGATGTGCTTCAGGACTAGCCTCTCCAGTGACTTCATCACATGTGAGGTCAAGGCCACAGGTCTGTAGTCACTGTGGCTGCTTGCGTGTCTTTTCTTGGGGACAGGAACCAGGCATGATGTTTTCCACAGGACAGGGATGTTGCACGGTTCTCTAGAAGTTGTTGCACGGTTCTCTAGAAGATTTTGCACGGTTCTCTAGAAGATTTTACATGGTCCTCGAGATGTTCTTAACACATTTATATATATATATGAATATATAATATTTTGTTTTGTATTCATGTTTTTGTAGCATTATTAAAACATTAAAACATATATATAAATATAATATAAATATATATATATTTATATTAATATAAATAAATTATATTATAAAATATTATAATATATTAATATAAATATATATATATATTTATATTAATACATTATATTATTAAACAAATTTGATAAAAGAATTGCAAGTGGCACAGATTGCTGCATCTTGTGTCTGACTTTTTCTTCTCTCTCTCTCTCTCTCTCTCTCTCTCTCTCTCTCTCTCCCCCTCTCTCTCTGTCCCTCTAAGTGTTTGGTGCTCCAGTCCATTCACTGAGCTGATGTTAGATCTTGTTCACTTGCGAGTCACACAGTGATAGTGAGCTGGCCGGCAACCACAATAGAGGCAGTGCTGTCTTCACATGTTGCTAGAGGGACGTCTCGTTTCACTGGGTTTACTAGCCCCGGCCCCTGGCCCCCAGCCCCGGGGCCCTGGGCTCTGCCTCTGCTGCCCTTGGCCCTAGAGGGAGAGAGAGAGGGCTCTGGCCCACCCAGGAGAGAGGGAGAGAGAAAGAGGAGAGCGAGAGCTGGATGGAGACAGACAGACAGACACAAAGAGGCAGAAGGGGTGGTGGAGGGGTGAAGGAGATATTATGAGGACATAGAGAGAGAGACGACAGGTCATTTTTGGCTGCTAAGCTGCAATGAGGGCCAAGGTATTGTGTCGGGTTGAGGTTACATGTGGAGAGATGTGTGTGTGTGTGTGTGTGTGTGTGTGTGTGTGTGTGTGTGTGTGTGTGTGTGTGTGTGTGTGTGTGCACATGGCTTAGTGTGACTATTGTTCAGCTCAGTAATAGTTGCAGAATAATGTGGTCCGGATTTGTTTTTGAGTGTATGTGCATATTCACGTCTGTGTGTGTGTGTGTGTGTGGTGTGTGTGTGTGTGTGTGTGTGTGTATGAGAGCAGGCGTTCACCCCTCTATATGTGCATGTTCACGCTTCTATGATTCTATGTGTATTTATCCATCTGCATAGTTACGAGTCTTTGTGTGTGGTTCATGGGGCCCGGTTGCCATATAAGACGATTTAGTGACACAGACACACACACACACACACGCACACGCACACGCACACGCACACACACACGCACACACACACGCACACACACACTTGTCATTACCACAGAGTCAACAACGGAGAGACCTGGAGAAAGACAGGCTCATTTGAGAAAACGTAAAACAAGAATGCAACTCAGTGGAAGTGAAGTGTCTTCTGTCGGCTGTATGACAACATCGTTTCAGTGCACAGCCTACAGCTTAAGATTCATACACAGTGGTACGAAGACGAACATTAAGACTGTAAGGACCAAATTTATGTCAGAATTGTCCCTAAAATGCAACCTTAAAAAATCAGATGGAGTTGTGATTATGCCAGAGTGTGATTTAGGAGCCGGATGTGTAGATCTTAAAGTTTGGATGAAGAGGTGAGACCAGACACGGGAACATGCGGGTGAAACATTAAACATGAATGCATTGATCTGAAGCAGTGGAGGAAACCCATGAGTAAGAACCTGCTGGGACAGGAGCCAGGGGATCACTTATGATATACCTCCATGCACACACACACACACATACACGCATACATGCGCACACACACACACACACACACACACACACACACCCACACACACACTCATGCATACACACACACACATTTATCAGTGTATTTTGTTCATAATGCTCATACACAGAAATGCAAATCTTTAGCAATAATGAAAGTTTGTGATGCAAACCTACTCATATGCCTACATTGTTGATATCTGTCTCTGTCTCTCCCTCTCTCTCTCACACACACACACACACACACACACACACACACACACACACACACACACACACACACACACACACACAGAGTCTCCAGCTCTCCCACTCATCCCTGCATCGCCGGCACGTCATTCACACAGTTTCTCCACATTGAGCGGATTACGAACACTTTCTCTTAGATGTGCGAGCCCTACCACACACACAAAGAAACACTTGGGGACAGGATTAGTAGGCTTAGGGGGGATTCACATATGTCCAGTTCAAGCAATTGGTATTCAAAGCCCTGCACTCTGAAATGCCACCAAGAGAGAGCAAAGACGGCCGGTCGCTTTTCACTTTGCATCGGCACCACCTTTATGAGAAGAGGCTCCGTGGCCGGCCCCACAATAACACTGTGAATACACAGACTTTTTTTCACTATTCCACCAGGGTGATCCCAGTGGCTCTTATAGACCCACACTGAGGCACACACACACTAGTTTTAGTTTTTCTTTAGTTTGTTTTTTATTAAAATTCTGGATGGATGTATGGATGTATGGATGTTGGGGAGGAAAGTTTGGATGGTGGGTGAAAAAGGAGAGAGAGTGCTCGAGGTACGTCCATGTATGTGTTGTTGATGTTTGTGTGGTGTTCCCCTACTCAGCCATGAACAAGAATTAGGCTCAGAAGGGCCTAACCTTCCTCCAGCCAGGACAGAGAGAGAGAGAGAGAGAGAGAGAGAGAGAGAGAGAGAGAGAGAGAGAGGGAGAGAGAGAGAGAGAGAGGGAGAGGGGGAGAGAGAGAGAGGGAGAGAGAGAGAGAGAGGGGCAGCCCCAACAGCTTGGAAATATTCTCTCCACCATGAATGAATCACACCTTGTTTTGAAAAGGTAAACGGTGTTCTTGAATTGTATTTATTTATTTGTTTGTTTGTTTGTTTGTTTGTTTGTTTGTTTGTTTGTTTGTTTGTTTGTTTGTTCATTTGTTCATTCATGTCATGTAGTTTATCTTGGCAATTTTGGATTCAAAAAATATATAAATGCATCAAATATTATGTAGAATTATTTTTATTTTGTAATATGTGACATATAATGTGCTATATTATTGCAGGCGTATGTTACACAAAACCTATAGGCCTATTTGTACTGTATTGTTGGTGTATTGCATGACTTTTGTTGTTGCTTCATTTCAATAAAATAATAATAATAATAATAATAATAATAATAATAATAATAAATAGTCATTACTGTACTGACTATGTATAGAGCTATTTTTTCATTGTTTTTCGTTCAGCCAATTAGACTGCATGTTGTTCTTTTGTGCAGCAAATCATGTTCGTCACATCCAATCAATCAAACGGGTTGAGTTTTATAAAACTCGCGGGATGAAAATAAGGCGGTAAACCGGGGAGGCGCCCACCACGTGGTGCCATATGGCGGGCAGAGTGCTGCGTATCTAAGCAGGGGCGTGCAGCGCTCTCTCAGCGGGGAGGCCCTGCGCCCCCCCCCCCGCGGCGCACACACACTACATGGGATGGCGAGGACCCCCATTCCATTCCTTCCCGTTCGCTCAGGCAACGGAGGGCCGTGTGGTGGTGGTGGTGGTGAACACTTTAATTTAAAAATTACAAATTAAAAAATGTTTATGTTTAAAACTTTAAATCAAGTGGGCGGGCTAAAGGACTGCAGTGCAGGGGCCTGTATGACTGTACTGTGCAGCAAGTTTCCCCATACCCAGCAACATATGACCAATCGCAGGCAACCAAAGCCGCATATTTTACCCAAGATGGCCAATATTCAACACATATGAAGAATTTTTAAATATAATTCCGGATGAAAGTAACACAGTTGCAGGAAGAACAATGTCCGACTGTGTGAATGCACAATGAAGTGAATAGGCGCAATACTGCCCCACCATTAAGACACGACTATAACTGTAACTATTGTATAATCGAATTATTGTGTTCTTATCAACTTATTTTCCAGAGGTAACCACATGAGGTTGTTATTAGACCAAACATATGGACATACTAGCATGCAATACCCATTCAGTTCAGCGCATTAAGACAAATCACAGGTCAACACGATACATTACATGCGGCATGAAGGAAAACATCCGTGAAGCAGCACTTTGACTGCTTTCAGAAAGGACCGGAGCATCTGGTCTGGCTGATGGCGAGAAGAGGAGAGGAAAGAGGAGTAGATAAAACAACAGATGAGGAGAGGAGGAGTGGAAAGACGGGGGAGAAAGAAAAAGAGAGGAGAGATGTGATGCGGATAAAAGAGAGAGGAGAGAGATTGGTAAAAGGAGAAGAGAAAACAAGAGAAGAGGGGAGAGGAAAGGAGATTGGTAAAAGGAGAACAGGAGAGACGACAAGAGAGGAGGAGAGGAGAGGAGAGGAGAGGAGAAGGAGAGGAGAGGAGAGGAGAGGAGAGGAGAGGAGAAGGAGAGGAGAAGGAGAGTGCCCCCCGACAGTGGGATGACAATGGCAGTGAATGGTCACTAAAGACATGAGTCAAAGCAAACCGCCCCCTTCCAGCGGTGCGCGTCATCCTCCTCCTATAAGCATGAGGCTGTTGTATGAATAGGAAAGGCGCTTTTGTGCCCCCCCCCCCCCCCCACCACACCCCGTCTCTCGTGTCGTCCCTATAAATACTGACTTATCTGTCACCCAGCCTCAGACAAACCAAATCAAGGGGCGGCAACACATTGGGAGACACTCGGTGGCCCAGGCAACTCCCGACGCAAAGGAACGTCTCCATATAATTGACCCGAATTACGCGTTCCCCAAAAACGCACGACTTTGTGTTCCTCAAGTGATGCACACAATTGAGTTATTGACAGAGGCAGAAGAAGAAGTGAAGTACAGGAGAGAGTGAGAGTGAGAGGGGGGATAGGTAGAGAGAGGGAGAGATAGAGAGAGAGCGAGAGAGGCACGACCTCCTACCACCCAAAACTTTCCAAGAGCGCGCACTCAACGCGCAATGCATTCGGACTCCAGCTCCAGCAGCAGAGCGTCGTCCCCGGACACGGACAGCATGTTCCTCCACCACCACCACCGTCGCCACCACCACCTCCACCACCTCCTCGGCTCCTCTGTCTCCTCCTCGACACAGAGCACCGCAGAGCTCCGCCAAACGCTGGCCGAGGCGGAGCAGCACCTGGCGTCCCGCTCCGGCGACGACGACGCGACCGCCGCGATGCTGGCCGGCAGCAAGTACAAGCTGAAGAAGCAGGTGAGCGAGCAGGAGATCCAGAAGCTCCGCCTCAAGATCAACGGACGCGAGCGGAAGCGCATGCACGACCTCAACCTGGCCATGGACGGCCTGCGGGAGGTCATGCCCTATGCACACGGCCCGTCGGTGCGGAAGTTGTCCAAAATCGCCACGCTGCTGCTGGCGCGGAACTACATCCTGATGCTCAACGGCTCCCTGGACGAGATGAAGCGGCTGGTGGGGGAGATCTACGGCGGGCACCACTCGGCCTTCCACTGCGGGGGGGCCGTGGCCGCCGCCGCCGCCGCCGCCGGTGCCGGTGGTGGTGTCAGTGTGGGTGTCGGACACCCGGGCAGCCCGGTGGTGCACCACCATCCTCTCCTCGTCGGGGGCGCGCTGTCCTCCTCCACCAACACGTCGTCCACCCTTGTCCGGTGCGCTACCGGGACTCACGTCCATCATCCGGACGCCCCACCATCACCCCCTGATGAAGAGCGGTCCCGCGCCGCCGCCGCCGCCCCCCGCCGACAGCAGCCCTCCAGCTGGGCGCGGGCTTCCAGCACTGGGCCGGGCTGCCCTGCCCCTGCCCCATCTGCCAAGTGCCTGCTCCTCCGCATCCTCATCCTCCTCCTCCTCCTCCTCCTCACATCTCCATATCCTCCGCGGGTCTCACGAGACTTACCGGCGGCGGAGACGGCAAAGATGAGCGGAATGAAATGACTTTAGAGATGCTGCTGTGATCAGAGAGATGTACATCATGTAAATAGAGGATACACTCATGGGCATGAAGATAGCCCTACATATGGCCTTACCGGTGCAGTGCGTTGTTTTGTCTGTATTACTACTATTATTATTATTATTATTATTATTATATGACAAAAGTTGATTTTACCTCCTTGTAGCAAGGACTTAAAAAAAGACAATGTTCATTTCCAAATGGAGGGCAATATTTGTGACCCACACTTGAAATTTCCTGTGACATTTTATTTTTGCCTCTACACGCTCAGCAGAGTCTGTGGCATCATGAAAAAGAGTGTATCCGCATGGATATTAGTTTTTAATTATGATTATTTGTTGTATTCTTGTCCAATTGAATACTCTCGTGCCTTGTACCAAGGAGTTGAGACCGGGTGTGATCAAATGAGTTGTACGCCTTTAAATATCCTGGATTGTTATTATATCTCTCCTATCAATTTCGCAATTATTTGATTACTGATGAATATGAAGGTCGTAATGATGACGATAAAAGCCCTTACATCAATAGCATGATAGTTTTTCTGTTTGTTTGTTTGTTTGTTTTTGTTGAACAAAACTTGTTATGTCGAGGGACCCTGTGTCTATATTTTTGTACATTGTTGATTGATTCAAATATTTATTATCTCCCAGCATCCAATAAAAGTTTCAATAAAACATAAAATAATGTACCACACATATTTATTCTCTGCCTGTTCTTATTATATTCAGTTTTTATGTTTAATTTAATAGTTTTTAATTTAATTTGTTCGGCGGGGCTCCCAGGGGCCCCCGGAGTCCCCCCAGAGGGCCCCCCAGAGGCCCCCAGTGGCCCGGTGCTATACTGATACACCTCCGCAGTAACACAGAATGTTTGTGGAGATTACATGTTAATTGTGCACCGGGGACCAGGGAGGGAATAAAGCATACGAGAGCGGGGCTGCGGGATTACAGACTCCGACACGCAGGAGATGAAGCATGCAGATGCCTCGGATGGAAATGAGCACGGATCCGATGCAACAGCAACACACACAGACCCCTTTGTAACTCTTACTTGTCTCTGTTTTGTCTACGTTTTGCGTGGACAGGGGCAGAAGAAACGCTGAAAAGAGCGAGAATGTGTTCATTTGAAACTTGTTTTGTCTTTAGGAATGAGAATGGAAACGGTTGTCTGTGTGTGTGTGTGTGTGTGTGTTTTTCTCGCAGTCTGCCAGATGGGAGGTAAATAGCCATGGCCCGTCCATTTAACCGTCTCACAGTGCGGATGGGGGTGGGCTGGGGTGGGGTGCTGTTGTCATCTAGTTAATAGTCATGAGTTGGGGTAATTATCTAAGGTTTATTATGCGCCGCTTTCAAAGGAAATGGACTCTTCAATGGGTCGAGAAATACTTCTTAATTCTTCCTAATTAGGAACTCGGCGAGGCAGAGACTCTGGCACCAGATCCGCGCCGAGGTAGAGAGGCCTTACTTGACCATGCGAGCCAGAGAGAGAGAGAGAGAGAGAGAGAGAGAGCGAGAGAGAGAGATGTGTGTGTGTGTGTGTGTGTGTGTGTGTGTGTGTATGTGTCTATCACTTCACCGCTCTGTAAATATGCTTAATCCTTAAAGGGACTGGTTGTGTGTGACTGAATAGGCACCAGTCCAGCACTACAGATGTATTCCTGCTTCCCACTCCGCGTTTGGAAACACAAACACACAAAAGACACACAAAGTCGTAGAGACAAAGATGTGATTTTAATTGAAAGTTGCCAAAGCAACAGCATGCAGGCAA
>PIJE02000891.1:0-145000 GCA_002895965.2 Coryphaenoides rupestris | reverse complement strand
TGAAACAAAGACACGAAAAATCGACCCGGGGGGGCGCCAGAGAGAGAGGGACATACAACAGGAGTCAAAGACTTGAGAACCGTAAGGGCTGTTTTCACTGTGGGGCTATGGATCATTGGATTAAAGAGTGTCGACACCGAGACAGTCATTACGAAGAAGACCAGAAAGACAATGAAACGTATGGCTGGGAACACGCACCCCGCGGCGTGACAGTGAATAACCCGAGGGGCAGAGGTGGTCGGATGCATTCGCATTGACGGTGTGGGGGAGCTGGTCCAGTCCAAAAAGGTCATATGAGCACTGACACACACACACACCACACACAACACAAACAAAATGAAAATAGGGATGAAATCTAATGTGTTGTTTAGGACTGAGTGTTATTTACACCGACAGGCCTCACGATCACCTCCGATGCAAGACCCATGATCCAAGTGTAGGCTACTCGGGTGTGATACGCGCACCAGAGTGTTCTTATACGTGGGACTTGTTGACAGAGAGATCAGAGGATACAGCTGACATACTGATAACAGATACACATCACTGCATGCAGGGTCAGCTAGAGGTACAATATATGTCCACAAATGATTTGCATAGTACTGCTGGAAAATCGAATGAGGGGCGATTACCAGAATTTGAAGAATTATGGTTTAATGGGGAAATTTGCTTTGGAATGAGAAATTTAGCATGTTGAAAGTTGAGAAGTTTTATGGGGTTGCTGGTGCAGAACCACATGGGTCCCTGGCAAAAACCCCCGACATGACATGGTCCGAACTGGGGTCATGGATGTCAGGGGGGGGACACATGTGATTGGAGAGCAGATGGCCCAGAGTGACAATACACCAAATGGGCGACAGCAGGGAGGAGTTTATACTCCCACAGATGACGTTGGAGGACCACGATTGGCTGGGGTCCCGTCCAACCCTAGTGGTGACTCTGCTTACAGGCCCAGGCAACCCCAGTGCAGGTTACGCCAAGAGGCGATAGATGGTATCATACCTGTGTTCAACTCAATGTTGGATGCCGGTGTGATAATTCTGTGTCCTAAATTCACCATGTAGTATCCCAATATTCCCTTTGAAAAAGGCACCCGTTGCAGGACAATCAACCACATGGCGGTTTGTCCAAGATTTAAAAAAGGTAAATGATGCAGTACATCCAAAAACACCCATTGTACCAGATCCGCACACCCTATTAACACAGGTACCTGAGAATTGCAAATCGACTTAGAAAACGCGTTCTTTAGCATACCGGTGGATCCAACAAGCCGATATTGGTTTGTCTTCGTTTGTTTGTTTGTTTGTTTTGTTTGTTTTGTTTTTTTAATTTATGGGAATCACACGCTGCTGCACGTGAGCCAGCTTCCGATACCCGACGCCTTATAATCGTGCTGCCACAGGGGAGTGATTATGAATCACTAAACCCATATTTTCTGCAGCGCCCCTGCATTATAATCTTGACATCATCGTAATCCTCCCGGGGGGGGGAAACGATACTAATTCCACTATAGGGGTAACCTCCTGGGCTGTGTTCTCCAGATCATGAAGGTGTGAACAGGATGCCATTGTGCACACAGACAAACACACACACACACACACTACCACACACACACACACACACACACACACACACCACATCACACACACATAGATCCACACCAATCGCATCTTTTGTGTGTTAGATGTGTACAGTGCTGTGTGTGTGTGGTGAGTGTGTGTTTGCATGTGTGTGTGTGCGTGTGTGTGTGTGTGTTGTGTGTGCATGCTTGTTTGCACATGTGTGTGTGCATGTGTGTGTGTGTGTGTGTGTGTGTGATGTACACTGACTAAGTAACCATTCTCGATCCTGCCGTCACTTTAAAAAGACGCATGTATTTGTGTGTGTGTGTGTGTGTGTGTGTGCGTGTCTTGTACTTGTGTGTGTTTTTTGTGCATGTGCTTCTGCGTGTGTACACCAACATTTTCCATAAAAATGCTCAATAAACACAGAGTCCCGCATAGTTTGCTGTTCACTGATCAGCGTACAGGATCTTACAAGACAAAGATGGTAAACAAACATGTTTACATGGTTTGCATCCCGGGGCCGGAGCGAGTCCCAAGCATCCCAAGGCTAAGGCCGTGTTATCCCAGGAGTCCTGGTTGTCCGAGTCCTCCACACAGCCCACAGTATGCTGGCACAATGCTCAGAGGCCCCGGACCCCTGACTCCTTTAAGCCCCGCTGAGATCAAACAGAAATGACCCCCCCCCCACCCCCACTCCTCCAGTGAACCACCATGGACTAGGTAGGAGAGAGAGAGAGAGAGAGAGAGAGAGAGGGAGAGAGAGGAGAGAGAGAGAGAGAGAGAGAGAGAGAGAGAGAGAGAGAGAGAGAGAGAGAGAGAGAGAGAGAGAAAGGGGGAGAGAGAGAGAGAGAGAGAGAGAGAGAGAGAGAGAGAGAGAGAGAGAGAGAGAGAGAGAGAGAGAGAGAGAGAGAGAGAGAGGGAGAGAGAGAGAGAAGGAAAGGGGGTGGGGGGGGGGAGAGGAGGAGAGAGAGGTGGCGAGAGAGAGATAATCACCATCAACATGGCACCAAGAACACCCCCACCCCCACACCCCACCACACATACACCCACACACACAGGACACACACCACACGCCACAACCCATCTCGTCTGCTCTTGGTACACAGGACTTGGTTTTGCAAGTGGCTGGCCCTCAACCTGTCCATAGTCTAATCTTGTTAGGGTCTTCCCCGGCATCTGGAGCTGCTCAGCTGAGGGACGCGGGCTGACGGAGTGGAGGAGACAAGGCGTTCAAGCGTATAATAGACATCTAAATCATCTGGCCGGGCGTCAGCCAGCAGATCCGCCACATGCACCTCCGCATGCAGGAGCCCATGAGGTATGCAGGAACGTCCCGCACGTTCCTGAGCGCTCGGTAACGCCCGGTAACACATGGTAACGCTGCAATCGCCGACCATACACCGTACACCAGACCAGGCCACCTGAATCTCTCACAGTCGGCCATGTGGCACGATTTTAAAGTAGCACATAGCAGAAAGCTTTAATGTCCCCAAGGGGCAATTTGTCTTCTTTTTGTGATACAAAAATAAATGTACATATGTTACTTTCATAGATATATATACATGGAGATATAACGCATTGGCCGCTGTTGCCGCCATATTGGTCAGGGGAAGCTGCACCTAATGCATGTATATCTATCAAAGCAGGTCTGTCCACAACCGGAAGTGGTTTGGTTTGTTACAAATGCCAGACATGTATTTATGATACAGGAAATGTAATTAGTAACAGTAAACCTTTTTTTTATACTCTTGGAACGGGACAGCACCGTATATACATGTCAATATCTACGGCTTCCTTTTCAACACAAGACACCTGACAGCTCTTTTACAATATGGAACAATTCAACGTGAATGAAAGCGTGCCGCCACCGAGCTTATTTTTTTGGACGTTGTTCGGGCGCAGTGGACACTGTGGTCGTTCAGTGCCCGCGGCTGGCTGGAGGCATCACGTCGCCTGTCTGCCACGCCGCGGTCTGGAGCTAGCACTGCTCCTGTCCCGCTCTGCTCCTGGCGATGCGGCGTTGTACCTGTCACGGTTGCGCAGATGGGCTCCCCATGTCCCCCCCGCGGTAGCCGGCGCTAAATACCCGTCATTAATCACCGCGTAAAGACCCCCCCCCCCCCCCCCCTCCCCTCTCCCCCCACTCCCAGCGGGGGCAGCCCCAGGTTAGACCGCATCAAGAAATAAATTGGCTAAAAAATGACTCTGGATGGAGTCCTCGTCCCCAGAGAGGAGAGGAGAGGAGAGCAATGGAGAGAAGAGGAGAGAGGAGGAGAAGAGAGGGGAGGAGAGGAGAGGAGAGGAGAGAGAGAGGAGTGGAGGAGAGGAGAAGGGAGGGGAGAGTAGAGGAGAGGAGGAAAGGAGAGGAGGAGAGGAGAGAGGAGAGAGGAGAGGAGCAGCCAGTAAGTGATCTGTCAGCTAGCTAACCGGCGTCATCGCTCAGCGGCCCCGACCGTGTTCACGGCGAGCTGACAATCTCGCCTGTTTGCTTTCAGATTTGCACGCATTCATCTTCTTTATTTAGCCAGGGTGACTATGCTGATAGGTGAGAGAGAGCCTTCACCGCCGCTGGGAGGCCTTCAGGTTGGAAGCAAATATCCGGTGAACGGGGGCGAGAGGAGGAGAAAGAGAAGGAGAAAAGAAGGAGAAAAGGAGAAGAAAGATGACAGAAATGATTATTATTATAATATATAATATTATATTATTATTATGATATTATTATATTCATGAAGAGAAAGAGCATTTTAAGGTTAGGTCGATTTTAAAACATTCAAGCTCACAAATAAACCAGATTTTTCACGTGCTTATTTTGAACAGGCCATCTTGCAGCAGGACATTTATATCAAGACACCCGATAAAAGCCAACGGGGTTAACGACTTACCAATCACTTGCAGTGGAATAATCCATGTTAATATTCCTGTCACTCATGTCTTCACTCGATTCTTCTGTGTCAACCCCGCACATCGCTTTAGGCGTGGAGCAAATAACACGTCACACAAATTGGGAAGTGGCCCTTTCTGGTAAAAGGGGTTATATCATGGTGAGGAAGAGCTGTCCGCCCTAACAACCAATCAATCACATGTCAATAGGAAATACAGAATACACAACATAATGGCCCACACAATGCACTGAGAAAAACAACCAATCACGTCTAAGAATAACGAAAAATAGATTCTGAAATGAATAAATACAATCTGTAAATTACATATATATACAGTATATATATATATATATATATACTGTATATATCAGAAATAACAGCTTAAAAGGCACATAAGATAAGGTCAAGGACAGAGTGTAAGTCCATTTTCTGGGAAGTGGTCCATCTCTGGGCAGGTTGTCTGTGGCTGTCGCGTGCGATGATTAACGACCTAAGGGATGCTCTGGTCAGCCACTGGCCGAGCGCTCTGTTTGACACCGCATGTGGCCTCCTCTCAGCCCTGACACCACACAACACCTCTGGGGCCCGCACACACACACACACACACACACACCACACACACACACACACACCACACACACACACACACACACACACACACACACACACACACAACACACATACTAACACACATACACACACACACACACACACACACATCACACACACACACACAGCACTAACACACACACACACACACACACACACACACACACACACACACACACACACACACACACACACACACTCAGTGAACATGTGTGTTCCCTTTTTTTATAAACTACTCATTAAATTCTGGTTGGTTACTGACATGTAAACTTCCTCTGTGATGACAATAATAACAGTCGGTTGAAATACCAAATAGAAAAAAATGTCAGTTACACTGAAGTCTGGCAGTTAATGCACAGAACTAATCGATGTGTCAGCGATAGCTAACCCCTGTTATCAAGGTGGAATACAAATTAATTTGGGGTCCACAATACATCCATGCTGTTGTTAGACTGCTCCCACTGCCTTTATGTCAGTGTGCAATACTTGTAACATTGACAGTAACAACAATGCATGTAGACATTTTTTTTTAACATAGATACAACACATGCAACTCATCAAAATAAATACGAAATACCATTTTCAATACATGGTAGTGCTTAAAACCACGAGTTACCCATCGAGGGGAAAAAAGAAAAGAAATGTTGCGCTGGTACACGTTCACATATCCAACAGCAACTCACGGCTTGCGTGCTCCGAGACGTTACGCTGCGAAAAACGTCTTCACGCTCCTCAGCCTGTGACTTGTGAAGCCGTGATACACATTTTTCTTTGTCTTTCTTTTTCTTTTTCTTTTTTTGCGCGTCACACTCACACGGCGGCGTCCATGATGAAGCGTCCCCGGGCCCTGCGTCGGCCGTCGGCCACTTAAAAGAGCCGACGGAGGACAACAGGTCATTGAGGCTTCTGAAGAGCGAGGGCCGGGCGCTGAATGGACAGGTTATGCTCCGCTATTCTTCTTACTCTGCCCTCACCGGAGCGCCGGGGTGTCAGTAGGAGATGCAAGGAGGAGTGGGGGGAGGGGGGGGACAATGGGGGCCAGCTCCCTCTGATCTCAGTGGTTCCATTGTCAACCGGAATATTATTAATGTCCATCCCTGAGAAAAGCCATGGCCTTACTCTCTCCCTCTCTCTCTCTCTCGCTCTCTCTCTCTCTCTCTCTTTCTCTCTCTCAGTCTCCCTGCCTGCCTCACAGTCTCACACACACACATACACACACACACACACACACACACACGCACACACACACGCACACACACATGCATGTGCACAAACACACGCTTTATTTCTGCATAGGTCTATCTCCCTGTCTGTCTGTCTGTCGCTCTGTCTCTCTGTCTCTCTCTCTCTCTCTCACACACACACGCACGCACACATGCACACATACTCTATCTCTGCACACACACACACACACACACACACACACACACACACACACACACACACACACACACACACACAGACTGTCTCACTGACTGTCTCACTGTCTCCCTCTCCCATGTACAATCTGTCTATCTCTCAATCGCGCGTTCTTTGTCACATTGTCTCTCTCACCCTCTATATTCTCTCTATTTTGTCTGTTGTCTGACTAGTTCTATATTTTTCCATCTTTCTTTCTCTTGCTCTTTTTTCTCTCTCCGTCAATTATACACGCTCATGTTTTGTAATTTTAGTTTACGGACACACACACACACACACACACACACACACACACACACACACACACTTGCATCACCAGTGCAAAAATGTGCAGTGGTGATGAATACCAATTTAAAATGGAACTAATTAAAAACCAATACATCAGCCGGGAATACAATCTGTTGGTGTGCAGTTACACACCCACCCAAGTTAGTGTGGTGAAACCATCGCAATCCCGGGATCCCTCCCTCGCTTACATTGGCCCTACGTTTGCCCCAGGACTGACCATATCGGGTTGACATGGCGGTGGACAGCGGTGGTGAATGTGAATATGTGTCCACAAAGACTTCAAAGAAGAAATCCATTAAATTCAATTCATTTCATCCAATTCCTCCACAATGAGAACCAACCCATGCCAGGCTGATGCCTTGTTGCATTCATAGACCCGCGGAGCCGTGGTGGGGCAGCCTTGCTGTGCCGGGCTCAGGGGGGTCACAGTAATTATTAACCCACTGGGGATTGTCCAGCACACCAACTGGTCCTCTGGGAGCACTGAGTGGCTCAATCAGGCAGAGGTCACCCCAGGCCAACACAGAAGATATATATATATATATTTACACGTATATGTATATATACTGAAGAGATACAAGAAGTGTAGGGAGAAAGGCAAAGCAACGGACACCTCGACGATCTGTTGTTCCCGAGCTAAACATCAGATAAAAGAGTGAGAGACAGGTTAGGAGAGGTCACTTTGTTAACCTCGCGGTTAGTCTGAAGCACACAGCAGCATCGTGTCAGGAGGACAAACACAAAATAGTGTTTCGGATTTTCACATCCAAAAGCGAGCAAAGTACAAAACACAGTTCCGCTACAATAGAGCTCTGTGTTCTCTGCTCTGTGAAAACAATATGATTCTACCTCTCTCTTTTTGGGAGGCTTGCGCTGCAAATATGAACCTAAATATGTGCTCTGCTGTGTGCTTTGGGGACAGAAACTCTCACACTCGTTTTAGATTTAGGACAGGTGCTCTACATGGCCTGGTCGCTCCCTACCAGGAGTTTGGCTTCACGTTTAAGTGATGTACTGAATATACATGCTACTTAAAGACACTTTTTATTTTTTTCCTTTGCCGTTTGGGTGTCAACAGCCTAACCTATTGGTAAGCCTAACCCGTGAATACTCATCAATGAGATGAGACCTTTTAAAAGAATTTATGCAACGAACTTATGCAACGCCCCCCCTCCCCCCGCCGACATTAACTTCCAATTTTCCCACAAAGAACAACACGTCTAGCTTAAAATGAGAGCGTTTGACACGTCGGTAAAGGGAAAGGCCAAAGGGTTGTTCTCCATATAACATTCCCAACAGCCAGCATCTCAATTCCAGAGCAATTTATACTGCTGCTCTGGCATGCGGGCCTAGTCCCGCCTTTGTGAGGGGAGCCCACCACACATCTTCTAAAGATGTTTATGTTCTCGGGCGGGTGTGGGGGGGGGGGCGGGGGGGGGGGGGGGTGGGGGGGGTGGAGGGGATAAATTCTGTCGCTTGTCTAAGGGCGGGGCCTAACGGATGCTACATCATATCTGGGCTAGCCGCGGTTGGGGTGGTTCTGGCGGTTGTAGCCGGTGAATGGGGGGGGTCTGCCAAAGTTCCTCGGCCCCATGGCGGGTGGTCTGACACGGAAGGGTTAAATATGGTTCAGCCACAACCCGAGCCCTCAAAGAGCCGGGCTGTTAAAATGTTAAGTTATGTGAGCAGTATGTCTTCAAGCAGTCAGGAAATTGACAATACTGGCTCAGTGAGCCACAGGCCTTTTCCCAGGACTGAACTTCATGCCTGAGTGTCCATTTGGGCAAAACATAGGCAAGAGTCAAAACAGCACTTGTTTAAGGTGGATTTATTGATGGCTCATCAGTGCTGTGGCTAGACAACCAGCGTAAAAAAAAATCACCACAATGCCCCATGTGTATATCAATATAATGGTTATATTTATACAAGTCTTTTGTACCCCAAGAGACACATCGGTTTTAACCTTGAACTACTCTGTGAAAAAAACCTGCAAAACAAGATAAACCACGTTACAGTAAGTGAGGAGACGGATGAGGAGGACGGACTGTAGTCAAATGGCAGAAAACTACAAAATACGCAATGATACTCAAGAGATTTCTACTATTTTAACACATGAAATTATATAAATCTTTATTCATTATTCTTGATATGCAGTCATGGAAAATGTGCATTCATACCAAGTCAGTGAAGACAGACTTAAGTATTGTTACCTTGTATATACTTTTGGCGTTAGTTGATGAAGGCATCGCAGAGATAAGTTTTTACTTACTGATCGGCCCTCCATAAAAGTGACTGATTTTGATATACTTTCAGTTCACATCCAGTTCATCTTCAGCATGTGAACCCATCCATCCTAGTATTACAGACAGGACTATGTAAGGAACAAACACATTCACACTATTTTTTTGTACACACTGTCGTCCACATGCTCCACTCCAGGTACAGCCATCGCCATGGAGACCTGACTGGGGCTGTGACCCGCAGGGGTGTGTGTGTGTGTGCGGGGACGGGGGATCTGGGTGCCACGGTGACAACAGTAGAGATGCTTGGAGGGGGTACGTCACCTCTGACATGACCAAGTGAAAGGCAGTGTGTTTTACGATTTGCCACGGTCCGTCCTGTGCCGGGGGGGGGGGGGGGGTCGAAGGGGGACTAAGGGCCGGGGAGGATGGGGGTCAGTCCCAGGGAGGAGCCGAGGAGCCTAGCAGGAGGAGGAGTAGGAGTAGGAGGAGGAGGAAGAGGAGGAGGAGGTTTCTGTGGCGCCCCGACTGCAGCCTTGTTCACATGAGAATCAATCTGGTTCCGGCGTTTGATGTGAACCGCAACATAAAAGCAACCCACACAAAGAATGACACACACGGGGGGAAGATATGGAGAGATGGGTCTCAGGAAGACAGAAAGAGAGAGAAAGAGAGAGAGAGAGAGAGAGAGAGAGAGAGATAGTGAGAAAGTGAAGAACTTCACCATATCGTTAACAGAACCATCACCATTGGCATTATCAAAATGATGAAAAAATGGCTGCCTTGAAAATCCATTATCATGTCCCGGGTCAAGTGGGATAAGTGGCTCCCATGGGTCAAGGTGATACCGGTGGACGTGTAGGAACTGACTCACCGCCATTCCCATGCCACGAGGGAATGGAAGAGCCCGTGTCCCTCAGCTCTCATTACATGCTAAATCAACCTGTTAGCCAGCACTAGCCTACTACCCCTGCTGCTGCCTATAGGTGCTTGATTAGTGGTTTCCTACATCCCTGCCCCATCTAACCGTCATGCTATGGGTCCAGAGATTACATTTACATTTACATTTAGGGAATTTAGCAGACGCTTTTGTCCAAAGCGACTTACAAAGCTATGCAGAATCATCGGTTTTCTTAGCATTCAGGGCATAGTCTTCGTCTAGTGTTAACAAGTTGCCGTTAGCCTGCATCGATCTATAAATGAATCAGTCGTGTTAAAAAAAATGTAAGTGTCTGCAGCACACAATACAATTATTTTCTAACTCCTAATGTTTCTCCGAACCGAAAACGGCGTGCGACGAAGAAAAAGTGAAGCATGGGGCGATCTAAAACAAAAGGTTTTTATTAGGTTTGTTTTGCTAACCACCCAAGCAACATTCCTCTGTGCTGCCCACTATGTGTGTAAACCTCGTGGGACCCTTCAGGAGACCCACGTAGGAATGCTGTTCCTTTCGTGTCCCTCTGGAGACACAGAGCCCGCGGTCACGGCAGACACACATCGCTAACACCGTGAGGAGGGGGGCAGAAAGCAGAGCTAAGGAGCTCTTTTTTGTGTGTGTGTTGTGTGTTGTGTGTTGTGTGTTTTCATTTCAGCTGAAACAGAGTCAGTAGTCAGACAAGCCTCCTCTCTGCTAATTAAGCTGTAAGGTTAAGAGAGAGCCAGAGAGAGTGACAGAGTGAGAGAGCGCGAGAGAGAGAGAGAGAGGTGGAAGGTTGGAGGGGTGGGCGGGTGAGGTGTCTGACAGGCCCCTGCTGGGGTGGGGGTGGGGGTGGGGTGGGTGGGGGGGGGAAGGGTGGGGGAGTCAATGGACCGGAGCTGAACAGGAGACATTTATGAGGTCCTCTGGGCTATTGTCACCTCCCCCCACCCCCACCCACACCCACACCCACCCCCCCCCCCCCCCCCCCCCACCCCCTCCACCCCCCCAGAATCTTTTTCTTGCTGGGCTGGCCTCTACAATGAGGAAGACGTGGATGTGGATGTGGATGTGGATGGAGGGAGTCCCCGGGTCCTCCTGATGCCACAAGGGCCACAATGAGAGAGAGCAATGCTGGGGCAGAGAGAGAGAGAGGAGATGTTGCCACGGCACCGGGGCACCAAGGCACTGGGGGCGGAGCCTGCTGCCAACATTCCTGGGATCTGCTGAGAGCTAGTGCCCACTGGGATGCAACAAGTAGTGTGAGTGTGTGTTTGTGCATGTGTGTGCGTGTATATATTCGTGTGTGCGTGCGTGCATCCGTGCGTTTGTGTGTGTGTATACGTGTGTGTGTGTGTGTGTGTGTGTGTGTGTGTGTGTGTGTGTGTGTGTGTGTGTGTGTGTGTACGTGTGTGTGTGTGTGTGTTGTGTGTGTGTGTGTGTGTGTGTGTGTGTAATGCAAGTGTGTTTCAAGTTTCAAAGTATTCAAGTATTTTATTGTCACTTCACAATTTACACGTGAGTATAAGCAGTGAGTGAAAAACCTTTTGTGCAAAACGCCCGACAGCCGACAGTAATTATAAAAGAATACAAAATAGAAATAGAACTCCAAAATAGAACTAGGACTAGCAAAATAGAAATAGAACTATAAATATAAATTCTGTGTAAAATAAGAATAAAATAAAATGAAATGAAATATCCAGGTTGAGCAGTACACATATAAATCAATGTACTAAATATACATTGTTATATGCTGACATTCACAGAATGTCACAGAATACCTTCTCAGACAGTCAACACAACACTGAGCACCAGCAATTAGCACCAGCACTAGCAGTAACACTAGCACTAGCACTAGCAGTAACACCAGCACTAGCACCAACACTTTAAACACTACTACCAGCACTAGCACCTAGCAGTAACACTAGCACTTTAGCACCAGCACTAGCCTGGCAGTAACAACAGCACTAGCACCAAACTTAACAAATACTACCAGGCCACTAGCACCAGCAGTAACACTAGCACTTAGCACCAGCCACTAGCACTTGGCAGTAAACACTAGCACTAGCACCAACACTTAACACTACTACCAGCACTACACCAGCATACACTACAGTAACACTAGCACTAGCATTGGCAGTAACACCAGCACTAGCACCAACCACTTTAACACTACCTACCACACTAGCACCAGCAGTAACACTAGCACTTAGCACCAGCACTAGCACTAGCAGTACACTTCGCACTAGCACTTAGCTCTTAACATTGATGCCGAACTTGTTCAGCAGCCTGATGGCCTGACTGTGGAAGCTGTCTCTGAGTCTGCTCGTCACTTGATACTGCGGTATCGCCTGCCTGACGGTAGGAGTGTGTACAGTTCGTGGCTGGGGTGGTTATTGTCTTTAGTAATCCGTTTGGCCTTGGCCACGCACCGCCTGGTGTATATATCCTGGAGGGAGGGAAGCTCACCTCCAACGATGTACTGGGCCGTCCGCACCACCCTCTGTAGTGTTCTACGCTCCAGTGCGGTGCAGTTCCCGTACCAGACGGTGATGCATCCTGTGAGAACACTCTCGATGGTACAGGAGTAGAATGTTCTGAGGATGCGGTGGCACATGTTGAATTTCCTCAGTCGCCTGAGGAAATACAGGCGTTGTTGGGCCTTTTTCACCACGTGTGTGGTGTGCGTGGTCCATGTGAGGTCCTCGGAGATGTGCACGCCGAGGAACTTGAAGCTGCTGACCCTCTCTACTGCAGCACCGTCGATGGAGATGGGGGCGTGCTCTCCTCTCCGCTTCCTGTAGTCCACGATCAGCTCCTTGGTCTTCTTGACGTTGAGGGTGAGGTTGTTCTCTTGACCTCCTCCTTGTAGGAACTATCGTGTTGAACGCTGAGCTGAAGTCCACAAACAGAATTCGCACACAACAGTTCTTCCCCTCCAGGTGAGAGAGGGCGGTGTGAAGTGCCATGGCAATCGCGTCGTTGGTGGATCTGTTTTGACGGTACGCAAATTGCCATGGGTCCAGCGTGGCAGGCAACATGGAACAAATGAAGTCCTTGACCAGCCTCTCAAAGCATTTGCTGACAATCGAGGTGAGGGCTACGGGTCTCCATTCATTCAGGGCAGGTTACCTTGCGGTGTTTTCGGGACAGGCACAATGATGGACATCTTTGAAGACCTCGGGAACAACAGCCTGGGACAGGGACAGGTTTGAAGATGGTCTGCTGAAAAGACTCCGCCAGCTGGTCTGCGCATGCTCTGAGGGACCGCGCCCCGGGATGTTGGTCTGGGCCTGCCGCCTTCCGGATTGTCCACCCGCTTGAAGGGCTCTGTGCACGTCACCTCTGAGATGTTTCAGCAGGCTGGTTCTCCTCAAGCAGCCGCTGACTTCGGCGGGCTGCCGTTCACGTCAAACCGGCAAAGAATTTGTTTAGCTCGCTTGGGAGGGAGGTAGAGGAGTTCTCTTACACCGCTGGTTCTCCCTCTGAATCCGTGATTGTCTGCAGCCCCTTCCACACACCACCCTCACGTCGTGGCTCTTGAATTTGTCCTCCACCCTGTTCTTATACTCCCGCTTGGCAGAGCCGATGGTCCTTTGGACGGAGGTCGTGAGCGGGCCTCTCCGTATATTCCACCATATTCCTGGAGTAAAAGGCCGGCGTTAACGGCGTGCGGAGTGCGGCGCGAGACATCGCCATTCAATCCACGGCTTTCTGGCTGTGGGGATAAATCCCGACACCGATATCTGTAGAGGGCACAACGTCATTATGCACTATGCCTTGATGAAACCCGGTGACTGAGGACGCGTACTCGCTGATGTTATTGTCCGACGCGACCCGGAACATGCAATCCTGCAGCATAGACTCCGATTGGTCCGACCAGCATTGGACCTCGGTCTCTGCCTGTAGGCGGGGAGTAGTGGATCGAGCGGTGATCCGATTTGCCGAACGGTGGGCGGAGGAGGGACTGTAGCCGTCCCGGAAGGGGGTGTAGCAGTGGTCAAGGATCCGCTCGCCCCGTGTGTTGCTTGTGCGTGTGATCGCGCCTAAGATGGACGGAGATAGTCCAGCCACGACTCCGGGCGGGACGTCCAAGTCGAAAGACTTGAAAAACTCCGGTAGGCGGCGAGCGACTGTCATTCTAATCTCCAGAAGTGTACAAACTGTCGTAAGTGAACTTACTGCTAACTTCCTGTGCAAGGATAGTCGCAGTGTGTGGGTTGGTTCTCCCCTCGCTTCTTTCAGCCCCGTTGATCAAAAATGAGAAGATGAAAGATATGAAGAGAGATATTCTCAACTTATCCTAACTTGACTGAACTTGTGCATTCCTTTCAAGTGTTGCTGGCTGTTGTTGATGATTTCCCAACAGAAGTGCAAAACTGCTCAGGAATTCAAGCAACAAACAAAACACACACACACACACACACACACACACTTAATATGCTCAGTAGTCTCACTTTCCATGTCTGATTTACTGCCAAAACTTTTTTTGTTCCAGAATATTCAGTTGTGACGTTGTCCAGCAACAGTTGCGTGAGCCACCTGTTCTTCTTGCAGAGGCTGTCTCCACCGTACACATTAAATAGGTGAGATTAAGGCAACGCTCTGGCCAGCGTACAGAATATCCCCTTGTGTTGGCTACAAAAACCCTTCTGTCCACTGTAAATGTGTGGTTGTTGTGTGTGGTGTGGTGTGTGTATATATACATGTATGTGTGTGTGTGCTGGTGTGTGTGTGTGTGTGTGTGTGTTAGAAATGCACTTCCGAGGTACTAGCTTTGAGGTTTCCTACAAGTTCCCTGTCCACCCTGCTCCATCTAACCAATAATGCTGTCTCTGTTTTAGTGTGTTGTCCTGTGATCATGTGATGCATGACTGGGTACCTGTGTGCCACCCCCGACGTGACTCCTCACCAGCCAGCACCTCATAACCACCACGGACAATACTGATTTCAAATTTTTCTTCCTTGATAATTAAAGTTAACGTTTTTCTTTGCCCTTTGTGGCGGTCAGGGTCAGGGGGTGTTATAAATATATGGCCTGTAAAGCCCTTTGAGACTGTAACTGTGATTACTGCTCTCCACGTAAAATATACATGACTTGTGTGTGTTCGGTGTGCTCGAGAGTATGTTTAGAGTGTTCACGGATGAGTGCATGTCTGTGTCAGTGTGAGAGTGTGTAGTGTGTGTGCGGTGAGTTGTGTGTTGTGTGTGGTGCGTGTGTGTGTGTGTTTATTTATACGACTTGGCCTCAGTGAATCAGGTACTCACAATCACCTTTTTCGGCCACACTATTGATAGCGAGTTGTGTGCGTGTGTGTGTGTGTGTGTGTGTGTGTGTGTGTGTGTGTGTGCGTGTGTTTCTTCCTTGCACACACAGATCTTTGATTGGACCCCCAGACCACCAGGCGGTTGCTATCGTTGAGTTATTCTATCGCTTATCGCCTTTTTTTCCCAGAGGGACTTGAAAACCTGTCTGTGTCAACACCACCTGCTCCATGTCTCATCAACTCCCCAGGCCACTGCTCATCCTCTGTGTGTATGTGTGTGTGTGTGTGTGTGTGTGTGTGTGTGTGTGTGTGTGTGTGTGTGTGTGTGTGTGTGTGTGTGTGTGTGTTGTGCCATGCGCTGTCCTAACGTAACACCGTATCCACCCACTAAGTGTTGAGCACCGCCTTCATAAGGAACGCGGACACGCCAGCACGCCCAATTATACAGCCGTTTAGATGTAGTGTCGCCATCAGCGCGGGTGCTTCGAATGGGCACAGGTTTGTCGGCTGTATTGATGAGAACGGGTGGAGCGTCTGCAAAGAGAAAAAGGAGCTTCACTGCGGAACTAGCCGTCGCTGTCTGCCGCGAGGAAGCAAGCCGAAAGAGAGAGCGAGAGAGAGAGAGTGAGAGAGAGCAAGGAGGAGGAAGTGAGGGAAATAGAGAGAGGGAGAGAAAGAGAGGCAGAGAGAGAGAAAGATAGAGGCAGACAGACAGAGATAGAGATAGAGAGAGATAGAGAGGCAGACAGAAAGAGAGAGAGCAAGAGTGAGGCAGACAGAGATAGATAGAGGGAGAAAGAGGACAGATTGTCAGATACCAAGAGAGAGAGAGAGAGCGAGAGCGAGAGAGAGCGAGAGAGAGAGAGAGAGAGTGAGAGAGAGAAAGACAGAGGAGACACAGAGAGAGAGGAGAGACAGAGAGCGAGTGACATTGGGAGAGACAGGGAGGAGGTCACAGACTGATGGCAAAGAGAGTGAGAGAGTGTGAGACAGAGCGAGGAGGAGCAAGTGAAGGAAATAGTGGGAGAGAGAGAGAAAGAGAGGCAGAGAGAGAGAAAGGCAGATGCAGACAGAGAAAGAGATAGAGAGAGGACAGGTTGTCAGATGCCAAGAGAGAGAGAGAGAGACAGAGGAGCGAAAGAGAGAGAGAGAGAGAGAGAGAGAGAGAGAGAGAGAGAGAGAGCAAATCGGTGACAACTTTGTTTCCTGGCAGCAGCTCTGGCGCGGCGTGGCGGCGTGGCGGCGGCGTGGCGGCGGCGTGGTGCTGGCGGCGGCAGCCTCCCTGTCTGTCTGCTCTGCGGAGCACGGCAGCATGTGTTTCAGGGATTGTTCTGGAAAGGGGAGAGCGGAAACAGCAGGGAGCAGAAGACTAACAGGCAATTCGTGACTCATTAAACGTGGCATTGGCGGCGGCGGCGGCAGTGGCCAGCGCGGGCGGAGGGGGGGTGCGCGAGGGCCAGGGCTGTTCCTGGGCTCCAACTCGCCGATAAACCACCCCCGCCCCCCACCACCACCACCAACACCACCCCCCCCCCACCCTCCCTGCACCAGCTGGAGTGGGCATCTGCCAGCCGCACGTCGCACCACACCACACCGCGCCGGCGATTAGCAGCGGAGTAGCCGTCTCCGAGTGTGTGGCCCGGCCCACCGCACCCCACACACACACTTACATAACAGTGCTGATTGGCACACAGGAGGTGCCGTTCGCCCATTGGACCAATGACATCGCTCGGCATCATAAAAAGATTTTTTTATTTTTTAGAAAAGGTCTCCCCGGCTCATAGTCTTCTTAACACCTTCTTGCTCTCTCTCTCTCTCTCTCGCTCTCTCTCTCTCGCTCTCTCTCTCTCTCTCTCTCTCTCTCTCTCTCTCTCTATTTCTCTCATCTTCTTATCCTTGCATTGCTCGGCCCCCTGGGAAATGAAGTCAGCGCATTATATTGAATTAACAACTCACTTTCACTTGCTCTAAAGTTGGGATCCTGGGGGGGATTGAATGGATCTCTGTTAGCATGGCTTTGTTAGAGTTAAGGGTGACACGGAACCCATTATTTACCGTTATGCTGAAACAGGTAATTAATATAGGCCAACATCATTAATACATTATTAATGCAGTAGGTGAGGTTTGCGTTTACCCATCCATAAATACGGCCTTATCTAATTGATGTTGATGCTCCCACTCTTAGGTCGGTTTTAGGGACACTAAACACACAGTCGTAACTCTTTTAAGGTGCTAACGCTGTCGCTAGCGCAAGTTAATCAAAGCTCCTAAGTCCCATTAAAACCTCGACATCAGCGAAACTTTGCGGCAAAGGTAAAAGTTGGCCGTCGACCGAACATTTCCGAGCTCCTTTAACTGCCTAATTAAACAGAGGGAGAGGATAAAGGCATGAAATATAGATTAGCTGGCAGCCACGCCGCCGCCGGCACGTTGCTAGCCCACCGCAGTGGAGCGGCAGCGGTTGTGTCCTCACGCCGCAATAAGCACAATGAACGGAGAGCGTCTTGTTTTCCGCACGGCAGTGAATGTTTAATAGGGGAACGGAAACATTAGCCACCGAGTTTTGCACTCGAGGAGAAATAAAACCGACGCCGTAGCAACCGGACGGGGTGTGGCTTTACACGCTAGCGCGTTGTTACAGCGAGGTGTTTATCGGAAGCCCGCGCGGTACTACTTTGCAGGACTTGGGGACCGGGGGGATTTTAACGGTGCGACAGAAGGGGCCTCTTCCTCCCGTGCACCAGAATTAGCCAGGGTTGTAACTCTGACGAGCTATAGTCTTTACGAGTCCCGCGCCTCATTTCTGCGGAATATGAAAACATCAGCATATGGCTGCCAACCGCACCAGGGCTAAGAGTCCATTTCCCCGAAGCAACATTGGGACAGGGGTGACATTCGCCTGCATACTGCGTCTCCGGCCGTAACAGAGAATTAGAAAGTTTACGAGACAGAGAAGATGATAGAATACAAAATATGGCCATATACTGTACAAAAAGCAGGAACAATAACGGGACATGGAAGAATAGGATTGGCAGCGGATCCACCCACCCTGTGCGTAACCTTTTTATTCAATCAGAAATATGAGGATGTAAATATGATATTATCTTTTAAGGTTTTAATTACACCTATTAATTGTGCCACTTTATCCTTTATCATTTCAGACGTCAGTGGTTTAGTGTTGTTACACGCGTATGAGTGTTCACACACGTGCACATGCTTGTGTGTGCCTGTCTGTGTGTGTGTGTGTGTGTGTGTGTGTGTGTGGTGCGTGCGTGTGTGTGCGAGTGTGTGTGTGTGTGTGTGCACATGTGGTCACCGGGAGCAGAGAATCTGTCCGTCAGCTGCCAACTGTCCAGCTTTGCTCCGGTCCTCTGAGCTCTCTTTAAAAATCTGCTGTTTCACACCCATGAATTACACTCTTTATGGGCCCGGTTAAAACGGCCGCTTTCTGGCCTCATCGTGTGTGTGTGTGTGTGTGTGTGTGTGTGTGTGTGTGTGTGTGTGTGTGTGTGTGTGTGTGTGTGTGTGTGTGTGTGTGTGTGTGTGTGTGACAGATGGGAGGCAATATGGCATACTTCTGTCCAGGCAGATGTGGGCGCAGCCATCACACCGGGGGCCAGCAGAGAGAGGCACTGGAAAGCTCCAGAACATCTGGACCTGGAGCCACCTTTAGCCCCGGCCAACAAGCTAACTTTACCTAGCTGGTGGGAGACCTTTGGGGGGGGGGGGGGGGGGTTGGGAAGAGGAAGAGGGAGAGGAAGAGGAAGAAAGGAGGCAGGGGGCAAGGACAGATGATGAGGAGGAGAGGACGAGATAGCCAATGAGGAAAGGGCAAGGAGGAAAAAGGAAGTGGAGCTAAGAGGAAAAGGAGAGGATGACAATGAGGAAGAGGAGGAGAGAGGAAGGAATGAGCAGAGGAAGATCAGAGGAGAGGAGAAGAGGAGGCGGGCTGAGACGAGAGAAGAAGAAGAGGAAAGGACAAGAATGAGGAAGAGAGGAGTAGGAGGAGAGGAAGAGGAGAGGAAGACGGGAGGAAGATTAGGAGGAGAGGATTAGGAGGAGAGGAAAATGAGGAGTAGGAGGAGTAGGAGGAGATGAAGGGAGCAGAAGAGGAAGATGAGGAGGATGAGAAGAGGAAGAGGAGAAGACCAGGAAAAGAGAGGAAGAGAAGAAGAGAGGAGATGAAGATGAGAGGACAGAAGAGGAGGCGGGGCCGAGGAGACGAGAAAATATGTTAATCAGTTCGTCTCCTGGTTATTGTCACAGACCGCTGTTCTCACTAAAGAAACAAACCCTTTAGTTCCTAGTTCCATGCAGTGCACCACCACACCAAAAAAATGATAAAAAATACAAAAATACCTCCTTAAGATCCTCCCCAAAACATATCCAAACTTCGGCAGCCATACCTCCGGTAGCCCTTTGATTGACAAGTGAGGAGTCCCGTCCCCTCTCAGTGAGAGCTGTCAATCAAGGGCCCTCCTCGGTAAAGAGCCGGGGGCCGGCCCCAACATGGGCCTGTCATGGCCCAGTGCCCAGGAGGAGGTTCCCACCTAGCAGGGGGGCTAGCCTGGCCCGGGCCGGGGGGAGACGGATGGTGCTCCCACAGGAGAGACTTGAGGAGAGGGGCGGGGGGGTGTTAGGATAGCCACTGCTTGAGAACAGAGGGTGACAGAGCGGGAATTCATTCTGTGACTCTTTTGGATGAGTTAAAATCATTAATATAGTCATATAGGTCACAAATGTACACTTAAGTTAAGATAACTCCTCTGATGCAAATTGGACAGGCAGCCTCTGTGATGTGACAACATGACAAACAGTGAACAGTGACCAAACAAAGAGACGTTTTTGGCTCAGATTCACAAAATGCCCGAAACACATTGTTTCTCACCGATAATAAAAGGTAGCGTATAAATGCCCAGCTGCTTATTAACCTGCTTCAGCTTTCATTGAATAATTATCCTGGAAATGGAACCAGATTGTCTCTTGGTGCAGTGCACATGTGTTGGTGTGTGTTGGTACATTGTGTCGTGTGTTGGTATTATGTGTTGTGTGTGTGTGTTGGTACATTGTGTCGTGTGTGTGTGTACATTGTGTGTGTCGTGTGTGTGGTGTTTGGTACATTGTGTGGTGTCGTGTGTGTGTTGGTACATTGTGTGGTGTCGTGTGTGTGTTGGTACATTGTGTGGTGTGTGTGTGATGCCATACGGTAGCTCCGGAGCGGATAAGAGTAGACATATGCTGAACAGAGGTGCGTTGGATTCCTATACCCCCGCCACCCCAGATTGTCTTGTACAAAACACACAGAGCTTATGCCTGAACAAAACTGCTGCAGTAAATAAACGAACATTTTACTAGCATATACTGTATATACAGAATACAAAAATGTTACTGACATAAATGTACAATATTATTATATTATTACTTGTACTTTAGCTACTGGATCTCAGTTATATGTATTTGGTATAATTTTTCAACATAAAACACTATATATAATTTGGATATGTATTTATTATTTATTCGTAAGATATTGTGAAATTAAAATACTGCATATGTATATTAACCTCTGACTTTCATTATGTCTAATTTATTTGCATATTAAATGCGCCTTTACGTGTTTACGTGTTTATGTGTCTATGTGTCTATGTGTGTGTTTCTATGTATGGTCTGTAAATCCAGAGCCACTGAGACCACTGACTCCAAGGAAACTCTCTCTCTCACACACACACACACACACACACACACACACACACACACACACACACACACACACACACACACACACACACACACACACAACCTGTCAACAACCTGAAAAATCCCTCACCCTCGGACGTCTTCCTCCATTCCCTCCCTCTCCCTCTCCCTCTCCCTCTCCCTCTCCCTCTCCCTCTCTCTGTCTCCATCTCAGTCTCTCGCCCACTCCCTGACGGCTCCCCGTCGATCTCCCTCGGCCGATCTGAATAATTAGTGATGTGTGTCAATATTGCGGCCCATAGTAACCATATGGTAGGTGCAGGCAGACAGGCCATTGTTAGGGGCTGTGAAATATTGTGTCTCCCTGCGAGGGCTGGAGCCAGCGGAGGCAGGAAGTGTTGTCCGGACTGACAGGGACATTGTGTGGCTGAATGGGCCAGTCCTCGGTGGCAGAGAGAACCACAGACCCAGACAGAAAGTCTTGACCCTGGTGAGAAAGACTGATTAGGCATGGTGCTCTGCTGGGCTCTCTCTCTCTCTCTCTCTCTCTCTCTCTCTCTCTTTCTCTCTCTCTCTCTCTCTCTCTCTCTCTCTCTCTCTCTCTCCCCCCGTCAGCCACCCCCACAGTCCCCCCACAGTCAGTGCCCCCCCCCCCCACACACACACACACACACACCACCCCTGGATGCCTTTAAGGCCACTTAACTCAACCAAAGCCTTTTCAGGAGGCATTAAAAAAACACACTCATATATTCATGTCAGAGAGCGAGTGGGGAGAGAGAGGGACTGGGCCGTTCTAGTGAGGCCTGAGAGCTAAGAGGTGGCTAGCTAATGCTACTTCCAAGCACTATAGACAGCCTAAGCCGCTGTCCTGCATGGGACCTTATTTCGGGGAAAAAATATACATGGCAGTCAACAGCGCGAAACAAATTTTTTTTTATCCCTTTGGAATTGTGCCATTAATTACAAATTTCCAAAGAAAATTTTCCAGGTAAAACAGCGAAGTAACGTTTGGTTTAGTGTGAAACATTTAGTGCACAACATCTCTCGTCTCGCACCACATACACCAACATGGATCTTACCTGATGTGTCTTATCCTGTTATCAGCCAGGAAGCGAAAGAATGTGATTATATCCCAGTAGAAAACACGAAGGCATCGCGTTAACGTTAACTCAGAGGAAGCTTTGATGTCACTGGCGTGACGTTTGGGTGTGTAGTCTTTCTAATTATATGTTTTCATCGTCTTGTACTTCAACAGTCTTACGACAATCTATGACTTTCTTGACTTATCTCAACATAGACAAAAATTATGTTAATATAGACAAACATCATATGTGTAATTGACGGCACAATGACAATAAACCCAAACATATTTTTTCCGAAATAAGGTCCCATGGGGAACAACAGAAGGCTTAGGCGCTCTATAAGGCTATTAGTCATTATGTGGTTGCTACCTTCAATGCTGTGGCTAATATAAGATACAAATGTGTGTTTTCATGGGTCTTCAGGTCCGTTTTCACATGCCCATTCAATTTGAAATGAAGGGCATTTGGCAGTTTGTGTGTGTTGTGAGGAAGACAGATTGTTGCAGGATAAATGGAAACACACATCGGTTGAAGATATAAGACGCTTGCCAACATTATTCAGCAACATTAACAAGGTGTGATCTGTAACTATAAACAATCAACCACAAGCTAAATCTACCGAATGCTACCAAAAGTTTGACGATTTGAATTCTTCAACAAGAAATCCATATGGTGTCTGTTTTTTGTTGCACAAATCAATTTAACTCTGGAGATTATTATATTATATGTAGGCTATTTATATTTAACAGATGTACTTTGTCAGCTGCATTATTATTTCAAGTTTACTTTGCAAGAACATTTAAAGTTTTAGTTTTAAGTTAGAGGAAACTATTGGCGAACTAAGTTCTAAAAGCAACGATCTGATAGACAGATTCTTGATGTTTCTTACTCCCACACTCACACACACACACACACACACGTGCACACACACTTGCAGGACACACACACACACACACACACACACACACACACACACACACACACACACACACACACACACACACACACACACACACAAATGGATGTACTATGAATTTCTCCCTCACACACCTCCATCCACATCTGGGCACCACCGTCCACATCCATGCACCACCATCCACATCCACGCACCTCCATTCACATCCACATCCATGCATCTCCATCCACATCCACACACCTCCATCCACATCCACGCACCTCCATCCACAGCCAGGCACCTCCATTCACATCCACACCACCTCCATCCACATTCACGCACCTTCATCCACAGCCAGGCACCTCCATTCACATCCACACACCTCCATCCACATCCACGCACCTCCATCCACAGCCAGGCACCGCCATTCACATCCACACACCTCCATCCACATTCACGCAACTTCATCCACAGCCAGGCACCTCCATCCACATCCACTCACCTCCATGCACATCCACATCCACTCACCTCCATCCACATCCATGTCCACGCACATCCATCCACGTCCACGCACCTCCATCCACATCCATCCACACACCTCCATCCACATCCATGTCCACGCACATCCATCCACGTCCACTCACCTCCATCCACATCCACTCACCTCCATCCACATCCATGTCCACGCACATCCATCCACGTCCACTCACCTCCATCCACATCCACTCCCCAATATTCCTCCATCCTCCACTCTTTCATCCAATCCCTTGCTCCCCTCTGCCAATTATCTCCCGGTCAGTCTGCTGCTCTTTGTACTCTGATGAAGGCGTTTTAAATGGATGCCCAGCCTGCCTTTATCTGCCATCATGAAGAACTACAATTAAGCCTCATGTATCTTTGCTCAGGCCTTTGATCACCAACAAAGCTGCCACACTCACAACCAGAGAGAACAAGGGAGAAGCCAAGCACGGGAAAACTGGCACATACTGTACATCGTCAACACACACACACACGCACGCACGCACACACACACACACACACACACACACACACGCACGCACGCACACATACACACACGCACGCACGCACGCACACATACACACACACACAGGCATATGCATACAAGTCACACACACAGGCATATGACACATGTCCGCAAACACACACATTCACCGCACACTTTTGGGATGAAATGTTGTGACATTTTAATGACACCAGAAGGTACCAGTTCATGGAATAGTTCATACATCACAAATAAAATACAAAGTTGCAACTCTTGACAAAGTTAAAGTAGAAAAAAAATATTCATAAAGAAAATGAAATTGAGTAGAGGGCGGCATTGTAAAATTGCTCAATAAGAATTAAGACAGATAATTACCAGGTAAATAAAAAATGCCCCAAAAAAATCTAAAATGAGTGTAGAAAGCATTTTAAAAACCCAGCATGGCTCCTAGCAGCCACGTTCAGCCTGCACCACTGACCCCCGGGGGGCCAGTTTCCCGCCTAAACACGGAGATGTGAATAGTCACTGGAAGTAAATGGAAAGTTACACATGAAGACGGAAAGTCATTAAAAGCCATATTTGGTCCCAGAGGGACTGCAGCAAAGCGGAGAGGCTGTGCTGTGATGGTGGATATAAAATAAAACGCACACCCTGTTATTATTCTGCATTTAGCGGAATGACAAATTAACAAAAACACAACAGCAAGTTATTGTTTTTGTGGCTGTTTAATCCCACAAAAAAAACATTTCTTTAGAAATGATTTATGAAAATCGTGACAAAATATCCACACGAATACAATAATGAATAGTTGTCTTATTTTTGTATTCAAACCTATTTGTTCAATAAAAAAACGTATTTTATATTAATACTAGGCTTATGTTATTGTCTTCATACGCAATCTGATGAAATATAAACCGTGAAAGAAAATAATGTTAATGATTTAACAGCTGTTGAAATGTAAGATATTACTAAAAACAATTGATATCACTCCAAAAATAAAAGAAATGTAATAATCATCATCAGATAATAAATAATTATAACTCATTTTTCATGCAAGAAAATATTTGTCCGGATTTATTATTTATTACTTTGGCACATTCTGCTGAAAGATGGCTTTGAAGTCTTGATATGAATTAAAACATACTCATTTGTTTTCAAGATGACAATGCATCACTTTCTTAAAATATGTTCAAAAACATTTGCATAAAATCTCAATTAATCAATCATTGTTGTGTCTTTAACTCCGAGATGGGAAAACCCGCAGAGACGCAGCGTAGGAGAAAAGCAAGGTAGCCTTATTGTTGTGCAAGCAACAAAACAAAATCCACAGGACCTCATATGTCACACTCTCTTTATCCCGCTCCCGCTCTCTCCCCCTTTCCCTCTCTCTATCTCTCTCTCGCTCTCCCCCCCCTCTCTCTCTCTCCCCCCCTTCTCTCTCTCTCGTCCTCTCTCTCTCTCTCTCTCTCTCTCTCTCTCTCTCTCTCTCTCTCTCTCTCTCTCTCTCTCTCTCTCTCTCTCTCTCTCTCTCTCTCTCTCTCTCTCTCTCTCTCTCTCTCTCTCTCTCTCCCTCTCTCTCTCTCTTCCCCCCAGCTCTCTCACACTTGCAACAGCTCAGCAGTATAGTTACCTGGGAGCCGGGCCCCTGGGGAGTGAGTAATGTTGCGGAGACAAAGGTCCTGACAGCAGAAGTGTGGAGAGAGTGATGAGGGGCCCCCGCTGAGCTGGCTTGGTTCGAGGCTGGCCTCCGAGTGTCCCTGGCCCCTAGCTTCCCCTGGCCCACAGCCGCATGCCTCTCTCTTATTGGCCCCGGGCCCTGGGCCAGCCACGCACAACTCCGGGGAAGGGAGATGAGATTATGGATGCACTAATTATTATTGAGCTGTATAATCTGAATTGAATCTGTATTATCTGAATTACGTCTGTATAATCTGAATTATGTCAGTATAATCTGAATTGTGTCTGTATAATCTGAATTGTGTCTGTATAATCTGAATTATGTCTGTATAATCTGAATTGTGTCAGTATAATCTGAATTGTGTCTGTATAATCTGAATTGTGTCTGTATAATCTGAATTATGTCTGTATAATCTGAATTATGTCAGTATAATCTGAATTATGTCTGTATAATCTGAATTGTGTCTGTATAATCTGAATTATGTCTGTATAATCTGAATTGTGTCTGTATAATCTGAATTGTGTCTGTATAATCTGAATTATGTCTGTATAATCTGAATTATGTCTGTATAATCTGAATTATGTCAGTATAATCTGAATTATGTTTGTATAATCTGAATTGTGTCTGTATAATCTTCATTCAATTTTGTATATATTATAACCAAAATGTTAAAAGCACCACTGTGTGCAAGAACGTGTAAAAAATTAAAAAAGTAAAAATGTGAATATTACAATTTCATGTTCATCTTGTTTATACAACAACACCAGAATAAAGTATTTCCCTCAATTGAACCATGAAGCCAAATAAAGTAAGCACAGTGCAAGAAATATATATTCCCCAAAAATTGGTATGGTGCGGTCTTCATCACCCTCTGAGGGCCTTGCGATCTGCAGCGGGGCAGCTGCCGAACCAGGCAGTAATGCAGCCAGAGAGGATGCTCTCAATGGTGCACCTGTAAGTTAGTTTTTGCAGACATGCCAAACTTCTGCTGCTTCCTGAATTCCATGATCATCTCCTTGGTTTTGCAGACAGGTTGTTGCCCTGTCACCATGTTGCCAAGTCCCTGACCTCCTCTCTGTAGGCGGTCTTATCATTGTCGATGATGAGACCCAGGATGGTGGTGTGGTCCGTGAACTTAAGGATGGTCATATGTGAACAGGGCGTACAGGAGGGGACTGAGTACGCAGCCTTGAGGGGCTCCAGTGCTCAGGGTCAGTACAGGGGAGGTGAGGTGACCACCTGTGGTCTGCCCGTCAGGAAGTGCAGGATCCAGTTGCAAAGGGAGGTGTTAAACCCCAGGATCCTGATCTTGGGAATGAGCTCCCACCTTATCCAGATTGGAACATGCGCTGTGTACTGCCACAGCGATGGCATCGTCCGTAGATCTGTTGGGACGGTATGCAAATTGAAGGGGGTCCAAGGTGTCAGGAACGGTGGAGCAGATGTGGGCTCTGACTAGCCGCTCAAAGCACTTCATAATGATGGAGGTCAGTGCTACAGGGCGGTAGTCATTCAGGCAAGTGATGGAAGGTTTCTTTGGTACGGGGACAATGGTCTGTTTGAAGCAGGTGGGGACTGCAGACTGGTACAATGAGAGGTGAATATAGAGGTGAATACCTCCGCTAGCTGATTGGCACACCTTCTGAGAACACGGCCTGGAATGCCGTCTGGCCCTGGTGACTTCTGTGGGTTTACTCCCTTAAGAGCTATCAGCCGTGATTAGGGACAGAGTGCTGTTGTCCTGGTCCTCAGCTTGCTGTAGGAATGGTGTTGCTCACCTCAAACTGTGCGTAGAAGGCGTTCAGCTCATCGGGGAGAGAGGCAGCGGGCTGGGCATCACTGCTATTTAGTCTATTGATGGCTCGCAATCCACGCCACATGTGTCTGGGGTCAGAGCTGTGGTAGTTAGACACCAGCTTGTCCCTGAAGGCTCTTTTGGCATCTTTGATGGCCCTCCGAAGATCATATCTGGACCTCCTCAAGGCCTCCAGGTACCCAGAGGTATAGGCAGAGGACCGTGCTTTTAGTTTAGAAAGGACACCACCATTAACCCGTGGGATTTTGGTTGGGGAAAGTCCTAACATTGACCTTCGGGACGACATCATTAACGCACAGGCTGTGACAGAGTCTGTGTATTCATTTTTGTATATTTATTGTTGCTGGTGATGGCAAAACTTTCCTCACATTAGCCCTATTGAAGTCGCCAACAATAATAGATGCTGCCTCTATTATTGTTGCTGGGTGAGCGTTCTCCAGTCCAAGAATTACTCCATACAGGTAGCGTGCACGTTTTATTCGCCTGCGGTGGACTGCTGTGATTATCACAGAGCTGAACTCTCGAGGGAGGTAGAAGGGCCGTACTTTTATAGCTAAGAGCTCAAGGTCCAGCAATGTGTTGTGATTACTGCTACATTCGAACCTCAGCGAGAGTTAACCATAAAGCAAACCCCTCCGCCCCTGCGTTTACCTGACTCCCTGGTTCTGTCCTGCCGGTAGATGGAGAAACCAGCTGGGGCAACGGCTGAGTCAGGTACCGTAAAGTCTAGCTGGGTCTCAGTAAACGCCAAATGACGCACCAACATCCAAAAGTGCTTGTCGATCAATAACAAACAAAAAACTACGTACTGAACGTGGAGTCATTGTCAGTGTGACCATCTTACAGCACACCGGAAGCTGTTCCAGACGATAGTCCTCAAACGTACCTGCACTTGTGAATGCTGCCAGAGCCACATTATCTGTTTCTGATTGCTGTACAAGCTCCCCATGAATTCACATGATTAAATATATATTATAACATCATAATAATATCATAATATCATAACATTGTGTGTGCTCATTAGTGTTTCAGATGGATCCTTAGAATAATTAAGCAGGTTTTAGAACGGTCTGGAGTCCCAGCTACAGGGCCTATGGATGGATAGGACCTTTAAACTTTGGTATCAATGTAAGGCCCCTTCACTGTCTTGCAATGTATGTGTGGAAAGTGACTAAAACTAGGCTAATTGCATACATCACATATGTATTTAATAATTTTTGTTTTGTTTCCATATGTTCTCATAAGAATGTATGAGGTGATTAGTGTAATTATGCCTGATATTAACCCCGGCACAGCTGTAGTGTGTGTACTGCTAAATATAACCATTTCACATATTACATTTACATTTTACTGAGTGGAGAAAGTCGGTGGAGACGTGTACAATTGTAATAATATATTCACCATGTTTTTTTTCTTCTCCACATCCTTTTTAATCTAACTTGTTTTATTTGAACGCACATATGTCCATGTTACTTCCATTGAGTGTAGGTATCATGCTCATCCCTGGTTTTAAAAAAAATATTCCAACGTACCATTTTCCGTTTTAACTGCAGCAACAAATACAAATAAGTGATCGATCACATGGAAGTGCGGAATGATTTAGTGGATTTACTGCCTGCTTCTCTTCGACTGGCTCCAGTCAACTCTATCAGACCCATGCTGCCCCCTTGTGTTCATTCCTTGACACTGCAGGTAGTTTGGGAGTTCATAATGTGATCTGTGTTCGTATGTTAATCCCTTTTAAACTATTTCTAATAATATATCATAGACAATATTTGATACCCATAATTAGACCTACAATGTGGGCAGCCTTCCTTGTGTAAATAACCATATCTTGATATTAGCATATATATTTTCATGTAAGATGTATTATTTGTAACACTAACTTGTGTTTGGCTTAAACATTGCAATGTTTAATCATTTGTTTCATGTTTGATAGACCCCATGATGATGTTACACGACCTGAAAAACATGGCATGACAGCAAAGTCAGTGGAAAGTCAACTAGGTCAACCTAAACTGAAGAGAAGAAAATAAACAAGATAAAATAGAATGATTGACTTGAATAACATTCATGATTGAATAGTAGAATATAGTTCTGAGTACACGATGTGTCTAAATGTTTCCAACATTTAGACACATCGTGTCCACACAGTACATTTAAAAAAATAAAACAATGAACAAATAGTGCAATACAAGTGCAATATAAGAGTGCGAGCCCTGTTATAATGATACAATAGCAAAAAATCTCTCAACCAAAGAGTGCAAGTTTAGTCTTCAATGAAGCATTGATATTTAAGAATTATTTACAGAGCCCAAAACTACACAGAGAAAAAAGGTGAGATAAGGAAGCTAAAGCAAAATAATCGCATATGGTGTCATGAGGGTTTGTAACTCTCCTGTTGGCTGTGTAAAGCTGAGTAGTCTTGCATGAGTCATTCAAGCCTATTCAAAACAGACCAAAAAACCCACAAAACTTCTGTGTCTCAGTTCTGTTTGAGACAACCATTTCCCCAATCATGGGAGAGTGAATATTTGACACAAGGCAGAATGTGGTGAATTTGGTGGTGGTAAATGAGTAAATGAGTGGTGAACTCATTTACACATTTTTGGAAACTACATTTTCAATACAAATTACATTTATTCTAGTCAAGAGTTTGACTGTTAACTGAAATTTGACACCAGTGTTCTTCAAGATATTAACTTCCGCACACAGATGTTGTAATCAGGGTCTTTCTAATCTGGGTCTTTAGAATAAAAGAGGTATGAGGTATAGAGGTATAAACCATTTTCCCTTTTAAGACTCCCAAACTTCATCTATGTGCTAAATACAAAAATATGTAATATGCTTAATTTTGTCTTTCTTTTTTTGATTCTTTGATGCCATTTTATCATGTTGGTGACACACACGTAGAGTAGGGATGCTCAGCAGCAACCCCTGTTGGGGCCCAGCAGCTCTGAGTCCTGCAGAAGTTTGACATCACCAGTCTTGTGTAGATCAAACTGCATGGACAGAACCTCCTCCACCAACCTCCTAGATCACAAGACCACTCAGTGAGAAGGATGCTTTAATGGCTGTTTTGCTTTTGATGGTTGTTTTACTTCCCTTTAAACCCCCCCCGAAAACAAAAGATATGTTTCAATGTTTCAGAATCTTCCCCTTATGACATCACAAGTGAGAGTGTCCACCCAGATGTATGCTGGATAGATCAGTTTACCCACCTACACAGTCGACTGTAGCAACTGGTAGGCTGATCTATCCATCCTACATCTGGGTAGACACTCCCACTTGTGAAGTCATGAGGGGGAGATTCTGAGATTTTGGTGGTATAATAGGAGCCCTTTAAGCTGGGGCCACACGACACGATTTTCTAGGCCAGGCAGAGTCCACAATCTGCAGCTCATGGTAAACATGACTTCAGTGCTGGCTATTGTCCTTTCAAATAATAAAATGCCTTGTTTAGCATTTGTATAAAAATATCTTATTCTGTCCTATTTTATGTTTAATCCCATTTCCCAAAACACTGTAGGCTTGCATTTCTCAATAGATGGGATAGATTTGGCAATCATTGATATCCTTGATACGTATAGTACTAGGTATTACAATGGGCTGTCACCTCATAGCCTCAGAGATGTTTCTGTTGTCCTTCACGGATGTCTCCATCCATGCCATGAATCCGTTCGCCTGACTGAACTTACTGATACACTCGGTCGACACCATCCTTGTTGGTAGATCGCACTTGGAACACACAGACAGGGAGAGATAGAGGGAGAGAGTGAGAGAGGGTAGGAAAAGAGGGTGAGAAATGTGAAATGCACAAAGTGAAAATAATCAGAGATATGCAAGGAATTGTAAAGACTGACAGTAAGAGAGCAAGAGACAGAGAGCATGCAGGGTGAAAATCAATAATACTCAAATTCAGTAAAAACTAATTTCAGCTTGTATCCGCAATGTCGTTCTTTCAGTCACTATCCAAAGCTTGTGACCATAGGTCAGGGTTGGAATGTAGATGGACTGCAAAATGAGTTTCCTCCGCAGGGTGGCTGGTCTCAGCCTTAGAGATAGGGTGAGGAGCTCAGACATCCGGAGGGAGCTCAGAGTAGAGCCGCTGCTCCTCCGCGTCGAAAGGAGTCAGCTGAGGTGGTTCGGGTATCTGATTAGGATGCCTCCCGGGTGCCTCCCCTTAGAGGTTTTCCAGGCACGTCCAACTGGGAGGAGACCCCGGGGCAGACTCAGAACCCACTGGAGGGTTTCTATATCTCATCTGGCTGGAGAGCGTTGCTGGGGAAAAGGACGTTTGGGGGGCCCTGCTTAAAAATTATCATGATGATCAGTTGAGAATGAGAAAGAGGTGCGCTTGTTACGCCATAATTTTTTGCAGTTATTAGTTATGCAGGTCATTGAGAATGGATTTTCAAACAACTTCTTCATAGAAGTGCTTCAAAGAGCCTTCTTGTCCAGTCCACACCATCTGGCCGACCACCATGACTGAATAGCCCAGCATGTTAATGTTTAAGCCGTGGCACCGGGGTTATCACGTGCCTGTGAGGCTACGTGATAGACACGTGCCTGTAGACACGATGCTTGCATTCCTAATAACTCTACAGGAGGATTCGCCTACTGGATTGTTTAAGTTTTAGTTACCCTACAAAAATAGTGAAAACAAGAAAACAAGAGATACGTCGAGATACAAGTGTCATAATGAAACAGCTTCATTATGATTATTATGATTATTATTATTATTAACAGCTTCATTATGGAAATCAGAGAGAGAGAAAGAACTACACGGAAAAGGCGCTGAAACTTCGGGCCCAACCACCCGCGAAGAATGCCGAGCACACATGCGTCTGTCGTGGCCAAATGTACGTTTATTTGATATTAAACTCCATGGTTGGTGCTAGATTGGATCAACCAGAGGGACTGAGCTGGTGTGATTGGTTGTTGTCGCTGTCAGTCCCCTGCTCCTAACCCTAACCACTAATCACAAAGCGTTGCCCCAAACTCCACCTGGCCCAGCATACACTACGCATGCACTTCAGATGAAATCCATATGGCATTAAGTCATGTAGGCTATGGTTTTTGCATAAGGTTTATCTTGGGCGTCGAGGGTCGGGCATTCCATTTTTGAGAGCACCCACCAGCAGTAACATAAAACGGTGCCAGTACACGGCATGACAGATAAAACAATCTGATCACATCACCACTGCTGTGAAATAAATGTTTGGTTGTTGTCTTGTGTTGTTATTTAGTCAAAATGCCATTATATTGCCATTTTACTTTGTAGAAATTGCCCCCTCACAATTTGTACTGCCCCCTCAGTCAGGGCCTGTGCTGCAGTGATAGACCCTGTTTCACAGATTGTCAATAGCAGTGTCAAGTAACTGTTCGTGTCATTTTAACGCTAGGCCGGTTTTACTTACGCCAGCACCAGCATGGTCAATGTATATACACTGGACTAGTTGTGTCTCTACTGGTGCACTGCCAGACCTAAATCCAACGGACCCATAAATAATGGACAATAACAGCATACAAATTGGGCCCTGCCGTCAACAGATGTGTGTGTAGGCCTATACTGTACGTACAGGTGTGTACAGCGGCTACCTTATTGGCCAGCAGAATGCAGGGTATGGGGTTTCCATCGGGCAGCATGGCCTTGCTGTCCAGGTCCTGTTTCCACAGCCTGCAGTTCTGGAAACTGTCCGAGTTGGTGACGTCGAACAATATCACACAGCCCGACGCGCCTTTATAATAGATCCTGGTCATGGAGATGAAGCGCTCCTGGCCTGACAAACAAACAAACAGAGACAGACAGAACACACACACACACACAATAAAACATTGTACTCATCCAAGTGATATTGTCTCTAATGTCACTCAAACTACTGCAATGTACCTGCAATGTCCCAGAGCTGCAGTCTGACTTTGTCTGTGTCTGTCCAGGGTAGCAACTTCATAGAAAAATCCACTTGAGACAGAGAGAGAGAGAGAGAGAGAGAGAGAGAGTGCGAGGGGATTATAGACACATTAGATATGAGCATGAGACATTGAGGGACGATTCCTAAGTTATCAAAGTAACCCTATAGAGATTGGTCTGACAACAAGTGTAACAACGCGTGGCCTTACCTCCCATGGTCATCTTGTAGTCTTTGTTGAACTGTCCATTGACATAGCGATGCACAAACGAGGACTTCCCCACATTCCCATCACCTATAACCAGAACCTTCAGCAGGTACTCAGCCATAGCTCTCCTTGATGACTGTCAACAGATTGGCAGCAGCACCACCACCATGTGAATGGGGAAGTGGTCGGTGTTGGGGGAGCTTCCGCTGTCACTCCAGCCAAACACTTGGAATGATCAGCAGCGACTCCAAAACGTCAATTGTCAAAACGTAAGGTGTCTTTGTCTGTCCTTGTCTGAATGTGGACTACTTATTTCCCGCCCCCCGACCGTAAGGACCTGTCAGAAAACTCGCGGTCCAAGATCCAGATCGGCTCCCAGGTTTCTGAAGAGTTTCCCTTTAAACTCCGAGGCGTGGAATAAAACTTTATCATTGCGTAACCGCAGCGCCTCGCACGCATGTTCACTTACTGCTTGGCGTGACAGTGATTTCAAACTACTTCTGCTTCTTGGGGTCTATGTCGCACTGTCTCGTAGGCTGATGCATGATCAATAAAGCTGTTGAACCCTAACCCTTCACCTTCAATCAATCAATCAATGAAACATACCTGATGATTAAAACAACAAAACAACTCCTACTATCTCCACATAGACTGCACACACATCAATTCATTCAAAACATCCGTGTGCTATAATAGTGTATCATCTTTATTGGTGTTCTCAGTCTGTATTCATTTATTCTAACCGTATTCCCTGTATTTTCTTGAATATAAAAGCTAATCCTTGTCAGTGTTGGTGTCATTCTCCTCCTTGGCCACTAGATGGAGGCAGAGATGTGCTAATGAGACAATAGCTCTTGATGCAATGATGCTGTTACCACATGACCCCATGTTCATTGAGGGCATGCACTGGCATACATGCAAACATGAGGACATGTTTTCAAAACCCTCTTCTTCCTCAGCCCACACACACACACACACACACACACACACACACACACAACCCTAGTGCTGGAATGGGGGGGGGGGGCTTCCGCCACTTTTTGGGGAGCCATTCTAAATTTAGTCCATGCTGCCGGATCCCCACCACGTGTGTCTCTCATGTTTCTACAGGCCAAGAATAGAGGCGCACCGACAGCATCAGTACCCCAGAAGTAGACTCCTCCTCGTACCGCCCTCTAGCCCCTCCCCCTTCCTCTCCCCCGTTTGACCTCCTCCCTCTTTGACTACAAAGAATGAATGTCGTAATGTAGCTCCACATGTACATGTGAGTCCAGAGGGGATATTGTGTGGACATTGATGTCTATTTGGTTTATGATGTGAAGTTATACATTCTCCATACCTTCTGTATGGAGATGACATCATTTCAATGGCGGTGCTCCTGTTTAACACCCCGCTCCCCTTTTTAAACTGCTTTTTTGTAAAACAAAAGTAAGCTCTCTGACCCATCAGCATGATGTGGGTTTACAACTTTGAAAGAATACTTTGACAAACACTGTATTCATTTTTGCATAGAAATGTGTTTAATTCTTCACTTCTCGATGACTTAATGCACCTTTAACAATACAGCTTTATACAGTTAAATTCTTGTTGCTCGAGCTCCAAATGGTATTGATGATATGAGTATTACATAAGATAATTATAAATAATGTAGTCACAATTTACAGCACAAACGGGAGGAAGTGTGTGTTAGATTATCGGTGATTGTTTGTTTGTTCAAGGTATTGTTGACTTGATCAGAACAGGTTTCCTTGGGTAGAAATTACATAACTTTATTTCGGTCCACTTTCTCACATCAACGGATCTGTTGGGACACTGACCAGACATCAGCAAGGTCTTTGACAGAGTTCTAAATGTCATATCTAAGCCCCGGTTGGACAGAGGGTCCTCAGGATAAGCAGAATCGTCCCCTATGCATACTGCCTGAGGTTGGGAGGGAGCGAGGGTGTTGAGCCAGTGCTCTACATTCAGCCAATCAATGAACATCCTGCAGGGTGCACACACACACACACACACAGTGGCAGAAGGGCAGAGGTCAAAGGTCAAAAGTCAATTTTATATTGGATGAATCAATTAACAAAAAAAAAAACAATTAACTATATGTTATTTTAAAACAAATTAATTTTAATTAACAATGTAACTGATTTACTCTTAAATTGATACAACAATGTAAAGGACATTTATTATCACTCATAGTTAGATAGAATATAACGTTATTTATCCTGAAGGAAATTCCCGAAGGGTGATTAATAATAAAGGAAAAAAAAACAAAAACCTGTTTTAAACAAGGCCAGTCAGTATTTCCTTAGCAGACTATCCTGGACATCACAAGGAAATGATTGATCAGGTGATACAACTTTACCAACAGGTTATACAAATGTCAAAGCTATCTGACTAGCTCATCTTCACTCAGTACTAACACTTGTCTATGGAAACTCCATCTCTCATTGAAGTAAAAAAAGAAGAAGGAACAATTCCAGACTGCTACTGAAGCCAGGGAAAAGATACAGATTCACATGATGTAGAAATATATTACATTTTAAGGCTACATTACATGCTATATGATGTAAAGATATATATAACACACTATATAATAATGCAAAAATAGCACATCCATAACCCTCTAATTAGTTATAGGCCTACAATGCAATGTTAATTTATTTCCACAAATAAAATATATGATATACACAACAGAACAAACAAAGCCATTTTCACATAGGCTGTAATAAATACAGTAATTAAACAGCAACGAATAAATTGTCGTCATAAGATTATGAGACTGATTAAATGATAATAACCGATAACTAAATACTGAGGGTTTTTTTCTTTTTACCGAATAACCAGATAAAAAGTCTAAGATTGTATTATTTCCAGAAAGAGAGGATCCCATTTCAGTGTTTTTAAACCGGGCGTCTGCTGACCCCTAGTGGTCCGTGGCGAAGTTGCAGGGGGTCCGGGAAAAAAATCTATATACTCGTGATATTTTTTGTAAAATGTATCGAAAAATACTATTAAAAAACGTACTATAAAACTTAGAAATCAATCAATTCATGTTTAATTATTTTTGGAATGAATGCATTCTTGCTTCTTTTATACTACTATTTATAAAACAAGTCTAATGTACTCATCATCATCCCTCCAAGTCGTGGTATCTATATTATTATTTTGCACATCGCCACTTTCATTTCCACTGCATAGGCCTATGTGTCTGTGACGAATACACTTCTTGAATCTTGAATCTTCATTAATGCACACATCATATCATATTATTCTCTGATGTTATTGTACTGCTACTATTACACTTATTTTATATGATGTACTCAATGTGGGATGGGGTGTATGAGAACCCCTGGAATCATGGAACTGTCCTGCCTTTCCTCTGGGTTTGGAGGAGCCCGACGCAGGAGGCCACAGAAAGACGCTGCTGACGTCAACATCCATTCAAATTCTAGTACAGGCCAAGATGGCGGATGTGAGCGGGCTGATGGAATCGAGTCACTTTGAAATCACCAACCTCCAAAACATCTTGACAAAGGTTAACCCACCGTTTAACAAACAAAAAATAATAATAATAATAATAATATCGGGCGCCCGCGGGCGCTGTGACTCTTCTGAACATATTATTATTATTATTATATCGCTCTTGTTTTATATTCAGCTGTTTTTCTGTCAAGTGACCAACTCTGCTTTGTCCGCTAACTCGGCACGCCGCGTTAAGTTGAGGCGACCGTATGGCGCGATAATGACCCCCAGTTTAGCCTTCAGTGTGTTTAGTTTTTCCACTGAGTTTTGCTGGATCATGGATGAAAGTGTCCGCGTCTCCGCATGGCCGCTCCGTCCGCCGGTGTGTTGACCCGGCGGCGAGCTTCGAGCGGCGCTTCCCCTCTCTCGCACACGTTACGTTACTTTGGCTGCGTTTATCTCCAGTGTTTTACTGGAGTTCTGAGTTTTAAAAGTGAAGAAGCCAGTCCGCTCCTTTCACTAATGACCAGGTTATATTTAAATACGCTATTATTAGTCCCGACATACTTATCCACCTGACGCTAATTACTGACAAGCTAATGTGGTCCACCGGGTCCAGCTTCACTAGTCCAGTGGCTTAGTGGTCTCTGCACCGTGTCACAAACACGTTGGTGCCATTAGATTACAACATGGTTTTGATGAAATGCAATCATATATAATGGAGTGTTCGGTGGTCGTACAAATACCGATTAAGATGGTGGCTAACGGGATGCTAACGAGTCCTTTGGTTCCCTAACAGTCAGGTGCGAGTCGTGTCGGTGCTGTTGTAGCCACGGTCTACTACACTCAACAATGGATATGAACGCTATGGCTCAACTAAAGTGAGAACAATCGGCCCGTGGGGACAGTTGGCCTGTTTTGAACTGTCATTGATGAATGCTTCAAGTGGTGTCGGTCTGCGCATTTCAAGTTGAACGCGTGTGGACGCACGGATCTGTACTTATCCGCGTCCTAGAGATACGACCGGGAAAGTTATGGCCACAATAACCCATGCCACAGTCATCAGCACTTTGGCCTTGGTACAGAGGCTCGCAGCTCTGCCTGCAGTGTGTGTGTTTACCATGAGTGGTGTCAAGAGGATCCTACGTCAAAGTTAGCCACGTGGTGACTTGACATCGAACTGTGGCTCAGCCAGTAAAGTAAACGAGATATAGTCCTGCCCACTGTTGACAGATGGACGTATCATTTCGTGTTTACTCCAGCGGCTAGCCTACATAACTCCAGTATTTCGTAATGTCCATGGAGTGGGGTGCCAGGGGGATAGGGGCTGACTCTCTGCAATTGGTATTACATTCTTACCGACTCATACCTGGACACACGGCAAGGATCATGTGGCTATAGCTAGTCCGACTGGCTCGCTTGTTGACCAACATTAGCATAAGCCCCTATATGTAGGACCGGAGAGCTGCAAGACTGGAAGCGTCATTGTGGTGTACTGTGCACCTGGGAATTCACACGATGATGCAACTGCTTCAACGTTGACTACACGATCCCGAACTATATTTTCTGTGCTCGTGTGTATTTTTGGATTTTACAATGTAGGTCGGTCCACTCATCAAAATCTTGATGCTTGGAAAAATACATGAAATTAGGACTCTAATTTTAGCTTTGTCCTATATACAGCACGTAGAGAAATGGGACTGTTACTTTCTCAATCAAGAGTTAGTGGGGCGGGTTATCTGGTGTGCTAAAAAAAGCACTTGAGGTCATTTGGATACATCAACAAGATGCTGTGTGTTTATTTGGTTCTTCTGTGATTAATGTTCCTATCTTGTCTTTTTTCATATTGCAATATAGCATTTTTTCACAGAGAGATTCATTCAGAGTAGGCTACATATTATATAATATCGTGATCAATATATGATCGGATTCGTGGGGCTCTTGTTGAGAATGCATCACCCTCATGCTGCATTCTAGGCCGCTTTTGCCTAAATGCACGCAAATAATGGCCAGTCTGGCCGTACATGCACAGTGCTGCATTGCACTATCACTGCTTGCTATCCCAGCAGCAGAGTGGTGTCTTTTGAGTGGCTGACTGGCTGCTGTTCCACTTCATCATGCTGAGGGGTTGGAGCTACCCCTGACCTCGATACAAACACTCTTCTCTCTTGCGGACGGAGGAGATGATGGCCTAATTTGTGAGCCGAGCACATGAGTTTAACTGAATGCTAGATGTATAGTCCTGCACTAGTAGAAAACTTGCATTAGGGTGGGGGGGCAGGTGCAGCATTACGCATGTAGGTTGTTTATGCATTACGACTCTTTCAAAGACTACTTTATGCAGAGAGTGGGATCTGACAAACCTGTTCTTCATGGGACTAGTTCACATAGCGTGATGCTGCTCTGTTACTTGCCACCCTCCATCAGCTTGCTGAGTAAACGTTGATATTAATGTTCACACAGTGCCTTACTAACTGCAAGCCAAACTGGCTCTCCTTTCTACATGACCACGCAGCATTGACTCTGGCCCGTGCTGAGCCATTGCTTCAAGTCTCCTGTGATACCTTGTCAGGATGGCGTATTTACACGTATGTCTTGCTGACTTGTGTTCTCAAAGAGCAAGAGTGTCTATTTTGTATAGTAATTTTAGAAGTAAGTAAAAGCCCCTGTTTCTGCTCCAATTCAAACAGGGGGCCATGTTATCCCCATGGTTACATCCCATGCCAACTTTGTGATACTTTTTATTTGTACGTTTTTTGTTGTTAGTACCATCGTTTTATAAGAGCATTGTTGTATATGGAATATATGCGCCACACACACACCATGGCGTTGTACTGCAAGTGTCCGAGAAGCAGAACCCTCTCTCGGACGCAGCCATCAACATCTGCCCCTCCCCACACACTTGGACGCCGGAGTCACTTTGTCGTGACGTCGTCAAAAGCGATTTTTCACGAAAACACGAAAAGACTTGATTCCAGAGCAGCGTAGAATGTTCACAAACTGGTTGCCAGAGACTGACAAAAACATTAAGTTTTCTCTAAAGCAATGTTTTATTTTAAGCCTCTTTCATACAAAGTTCCTGGTGAATTACTGGGACAGGAGCTCCCTTATTTATGAATCTGCCGAGACCAGTCTTGAGAAAAGGAAATGGTTTCAATAAAAGTTGTTTATTGAAAGAAAAGCATTGGTACCTTAAGTTACAGTTGCAGATTAAAATACCATGCAGTAAATGTTTAACATGGTCTGCACACGTGAAAAAAACTCTAGTAACTGTGACAAAATGGCATATGTTGAAGATCAAATAAGGCATATTACCATGTTTATAATAAACAAACCAAAATATTGGGTTCACTGCCCCTTTAACTAAATTCATTCAGATAGCTAATGTTTTATGTATTGTGTATTGTATTTGAGTAGACATTCCTAAAAATTTGCAGGAATAGCTTAAGCCCAAGAAGCTTTATGGGTCGGGTTTGAAACAGGCGTTTCTTTGTCATATAGGCCTAGTTATTTCTCAATGGTTAAGAATAGGTGCTTATCGAAACTGGGATGGTATTTTGACGCCCAGAAACAATCAGTCATGCCCAGATTAGTCAGAAATCAGGCTAGAGCAGTCTAAATGTCTGTGTGGATTAATAAAGACCTTCTTCTACTTCTAAAAGTGAAATTCTCTCATACAGCACAGTCAACCATAAAGATTTTGCGTACAAATGCCTGATGGATAACTGCCATTTCTAACAAATTGTGCTGAAATTCACTTCTATCCGAATATAGGTCAATTAATATCTTGGAACAATGAAGGCCTTTATCACGATATTACCAGTTCTCTCTGGTAATTCAGTAAATAGAAAAAAAGGCTTACATCAATTCCATTAGGCTTGCATAGTTAACCATGGATAAGATACAAAATAATAAGTATTGTTGTATATGTCAGCTCTATTGAGAGATCTACAATGAAACACTGACGGTCAAACGCTTCAACGCCAAAATAAGTCTCTAAAGCGAGCTGTGTATGTTTGCTCGATATTCATGCTTGGTAATTAAGCGAAAAGCGGGGAACGAATAGGACAATCCACAGCCCAAGTCTGGCAGTGTTAGCTGAAAACTGAAACACTGAAGCAATGGCCTTAAAGCGAGGCAACAAGAGAGACCGTCCCCGTCCAGCGGTTGACAGTGGCACCGCTACACTTGCGGTGACTGAGTCTGCCTTTCACTTCCTGCTTTACATCGCCTATTGCAGTATGTACTTTAAGGTCGTTAGCCTACATGAAAAAAAACACGTATCTCAACAAGCGTGCATAACACACACGCACCCCCTCTCTGGTGAGCCGTGTTCTGGTTGGTGCCCGTTCTGATTTTTTGCTGTTCTGCTAAATCTACTGGGCACCGTATTGTTCTAAAAGCTCAGAAAGAAGAGTAAGACATAACTGAGCGACCAGTGTTTGATTTCAAGGATGTATTATATTGATGGTATATTATAATATTAACGGGCTACTCTAATAGTAACCTGTATCTGTCAAATTAAATGCAGATGCTGACATTAAGGGAGACACACGTTGTCATCATATTGTGAAAAGTTAATGTTTGTAAAGGCGGATGGCCATTTAGCGGAGGTGCTGCGTCTCACCTATAGACAGCTGTGGGAAAACAGATTAACCTCTGTGGGGACTTGCTGTTATTGGGCTCCCAATAACACACACTCATATTTATTTACATAAATAAAAATGTCTCTGATAAGGAAGTTGGATAAGAGTACATACTGCCTGCTGACAGTATGCTAAACAGTTTCGGTTTTTCTTTGGCTGTTCTTACTTCCAGGTTTCTGTATTTGAAATCTCCCTGTCAAAATAATGGCGCTTTCTTAAAGGCATTAGCTGTGTATTATTGTTAAGAGTTGGATGGCACATCATTTTTAATCCAAATGCTGCCCATGCCGGCATAGCAGCATTTTATTGGCAAGTCATTCCGCATTTTTAAATGAGTGAAAAAGCGAGCCTGTGTGATTGTGGAGCGCTCCACCAACTTCCTAGAAGGACATAAAAGGCCTTGGAGATGAGGTGTGAGAGCAGGCCTTAATATACGTGACGTGCTACTGTTTTTCACAGTTTTTCAGCTTTGTGCTCTTAGAGCAGTGCTATTTTTGAGCTTGACCCAGATGGGGAGCAAGACATGGCTTTGCACTGAGCTCCGTCCCTGGAAGAGTTCCCAGCCAAAATATGACCCACATAACTTTGTCGTACACAGTTTTAATCCTGCTCATGTTGTCTGTTCCTTTTTCCATGCGCTCTGATTTTGACAGGTGTGAGCGGTGTAGAGGATGTTCCTCGTTGCAAATGGACACCATCCTTGGTCAAGCCTGAAGACCTGGAGTTCGAGGAGGAGGCGGCGCAGGACCAGGGTGGAAAGACGCAGCGGCCCCACACATTGACCTCGAAGTTGGGTGTAGATGGAGCCACGACCCCCTCACCGGATGAAGGGTTCCAGGAAGAGGAGAAGGTAAACCCTGTTTCCTGTGTGGTCTACATAATGGTGAATACAAAACTAGGACAGCTAGCTGTCTGGAAAGGGGTACACAGCCCACACACAAATGCCGCCAAATCAGGTTACCTCCCTTTTCTAGCGGTTAAATTTTTTTTGCACATCACACTATTCTCCCCAAGGGACTTGTGAATCCGAGACATGGTTTTATAGTAAATGCTGTTTGTGTGATTTTTGAGCCTTAGCCCTTGGCTTAGAATTTATTCAAATGGGCACAATGATGTGACTAATTGCGCTATCAACACCAAACATTTTCAGTGGGATGTGCACAGGTTTGAGTTGGGTCGGCAATCAGGGACAGAGCTATAGGCGTTACCAATGAAAAAGTAATAATGGAGGACTGTCTAGAAATATAATAGGCAGTGAAACTGATGCCTAAAAAAAAAAAAAGTCAGACATGTCAAACGCAAGACTACATCACAACCGCCCCCCTCCTGATCTTCTCCAGAAGGTTCCAGAGAAGGAAGTGGCCCGGCCCATCCAGATCGTGCTGGCCAATGAGGACGAGCACAGCTTTGAGCTGGACGAGGAGGCCCTGGAGAAGATGCTGCTGCAGGACCACGTGAAGGACCTCAACGTGGTGGTGGTGTCTGTAGCTGGGGCCTTCCGCAAGGGCAAGTCCTTCCTGCTGGACTTCATGCTGCGCTACATGCACAGACAGGTAACCCCGTCTAACCCAAACCCTTTGTAACAAGAGGAGTTGGCTGGTGACTTACCATTCGAGGTCTCTTGTTTATTGTGCCGTTTTTATCCTTTGTGTGTTTTAACGTACAAGAGGGGGTTTGGGCTGTTTTTCATAAATGAACGTAACTGAAGAGAAAGTAGTTGATGGACCTTTATTCTTGGTGAATACACTCTAAAGTCCTCTGTAAGACTTTGCCATTAATTTGCCTCCACTATGATAACATTGTTGTTTCTGGCTCCAAAGTTTTTTGTCAACCTGAGCAAAGTATTGCAATAGTATTATTTATTGCAATATACTCATTCATTGTTGTACGTATTGCAGTTTTACATTGCTGCTGTGGTGCATTTAAAAACAAATCTCACATCAATAGCAGCTTATGCAGTTTTTTTAGATTGGATATTGAACAGCTATTTACACTCGATTAGCGATGTGATGCAGTGAACTAAAGACGTGATCACCGGAGTCCCATATGTCTAGCGGTGTATTCCTGCCCAGGAGACAGGCGGGCAGCAGCACTCTTCTCTATAGAGCTATCCTTTGGTCAATATTTCTACTCAATCGGCGAAGTACCCTGAGCAAGCAACAGCCCAACTAAAACACAATTCAACTTGATATGCAGCGTTTAAAAAATTTCCACAACATATAAAGATAACCTAGAAATTGCACCTGCCTCTAAGAACGAGTAAGCAATCAGGTCAAAAACTGCCATGACCCATGACCGAGCGCCCAGGTGGGTGGCAATGCACTATATATGCGGGATATATAAAAAATAAAGAGTTTAAAATCTGACTTTGTAAATTAATAGGAAACTCAAAAAGCATTTTTCTTGGTGGTGGTATGGTTAGTCATTCATGAAACCTGTGCCATAATTCCTGCCTGCTATATTGGATTAAATTCTTAGCTACATTCAGGAACTAGTTTAAGCTGACCAAGGGGTTATCCAAGGAGTTTGGCCACAGAGCTCAAGATGCCTTCCTTAGGCTGCCTCGTGGTTCAAGGACCTGATTGAGGAGCCATTCGAGAGAAGTGTACTTTTCTGAGCCGGTTCTGGGAGCACATGCAGGCATGCGACAAACCATAATGTGATTATTATTTTTTTTTATCATGATATACTTCTTTAGGATTGTTAAAGCTTGTTCTTTAGGTCTTTAGTTTGTGGAATTAAGGCTAAATCTAGGCAAAACTCACCCAAATACCTGCAGTATGTGTGCATGACTGGAATACAGTTTTGTGCTTGGTGAAGCTTTTGAAAAATGTGGTCCATATCCTCCAACTTGCCGGCACTAAAAGCCACTATGTTCACACAGTTTAGCATACCGGGCGTGTTCTATTTGCTTATTTTCATGTATTGGTCTGCAAACCACCAACAACTTTATTGGGGCGCATCGCGGCTGTGCGCGTCGGACACACGGTGCGCTCGACACACCAGATCCGCAGACCACCTCGCAGCAGCTGGAACACTCAAAGCTGCAGAGATCACCTTACATCACACACACACATGGCCAGGGAAACGGATTAGTTCATGGTGTCCCGCAGCTGTTAGCCAGGCCATGTCTGTCTGCTGTTGAACATGCCCACATCTCTTGTGTCTCCCTGTTCATCTTGTATTTGCTCTTTGAGACATTCTAGTTGAAATCTCAAGTAGGATGGATACTTGATTCTTGGTAATGGATCGTAAATGTATTTTAAGACTTCTTGCCACCTAACCCAGATGCCTAATCTGCAGAGCTAGCATGACTTTTAGGTTTCCGGCTGGAAATCTTAGTGACACACACTTTGACTTGCAAATCTATCATTTGTTTTGGAGTGTTATTCAAACAGGTTTGTATTGTGGTTTATGGACTTGCAGGAGCAAATACAAATGTATATTCTGCTGCCTATACAGTGTTGAACAAAAGCCTATTTACAGAAGGAGTGTTAAATTATGTAAGTTTTGCCAGTCTACATTGAGACTCATGACTTAATGGTTGTTGACTGTGAAAATGTTAAGCACGTGAGAGCCTCAGCAAATCGGTCATGAATAAAATGTCATGTCTTTTGGATGCAAATCGAGAGACGTGTCCTTGTAACTAGAGATGAAACGGTATGAACATTTCATATTACGATTATGTTGACCAAAATGGCCAGTGATCAGTATTTTCGTGGTATGTGTGGAAACTGTCCAAAAATTACTGATACACACACTGAAATAATTTCACCAAGTTGTATATTGAAAACCACAACAAAAATTAGCAGCACTTATTTTGCATAATCAGTAATATAATACCATAGCCAAAGTCTTAAATGAACATATACAAACCATATTAAAGAATCCATTCACATTCAAGATATGAGGGACTACTATATACACTGGGTTTGGTGCAGTGCATGCCCACTCTATAAACTTTATTAAAAGTAGTAAACGACAGTCATAGAATAATTGTTGCTATCCGTTACATTTATTCTTCAGTAATCTTGATCATTAATCTTGCCTGCCAATGTTTATTTGCACGCATGCATGTGAATAAAGGTCGCTTTTGATAACATGGCAACAGTATCACAAAAGTTTTGTTTTGGATGCCAACTTTCTCCAAAAGAGTGATGGTTAGTTATCCAACAGGGAAACAACCTCAAAAAACGAATGTCTCCAAAACATAGATGTTTTAAAGAACACTCAAATTCTATGACGCACCTACTTATCATAATCCACCCTCACTACCATTTGCGACAGTATTTTGCACATGGATTAAAAAGTGAAACTCTTTTTGTATTTGTTTTTGTCTGAGAGACGTCTTGGAAGGCAGAAAATCCTGTGCTGTTTTTCAAAGTGCAGTAATCGAACACTGTTTTAATTGTACTTAAAATGTGAAACTAACCATTGTGAATTTTACCATGGTTTATCGTGAAACTGGTCCTCTTGTTCTGCCTCTTCATTCTGGCATATAATTGTGCGCATGTCCTCCTCACCCTCGACCTGTCATTGTCTCCCCCTCCAGGGTGAGTCTTGGATGGGGGGAGACGATGAGCCTCTGTCGGGCTTCTCCTGGAGGGGAGGCTGTGAGAGGGAGACCACGGGCATCCAGGTCTGGAGCGAGGTGTTTGTGGTGGAGCGTCCCGACGGCACCAAGGTGAGCTGGGGGGTGGGAACGTCTTCTGAAGTTTGAACATATTCTCCCACACACACGTGTACAAGTATATCTACTGGTACACACATCCAGGGTAGATTCCTCCATAGGTTAGAAAACATGTTTGTGTGGTGCACACCCCCAGCACATGACATCAGGATTTTAATAGTTTTTTCAGTGAAAATGAAAACGGCAATGCAAAAATGTCCCACTAATAGTGAAACATATTGTACAAACACCATATCTGTCAAAAACCTGTGTGTGTCAAAGGTGCATTCTGTTTTGCAGACTATGCGGTTTAATGTTGACCTTTTTCTTGGCCCGTGTTTGCTGTTCTTGTGAGCCAGGTTGCCGTGCTCCTGGTTGACACCCAGGGGGCCTTTGACAGCCAATCAACCATTAAAGACTGTGCCACCGTGTTTGCCCTGAGCACCATGACCAGCTCAGTACAGGTATGACAATCCAAGGGTCAATAAACTCCCCAGGGTGTGAGCATGCCGCCCATCGGCCTGCCTGTCATGAATTCTGGCCCTGAGCCGAATTCCTCGAATTTTTCGGGAATTGTGTAGATTTAAAAAAAAAAAACTGTCCTTTCTAACAAATTTCAGCAAGGATTTATGGGGTCCAAATGTTCAGCATTGCTGCGCCTGTGTTAAATGTCCAAACTTCTTGTCATAAATCACCTGCTCTGTGTTTCCGTCTGCCATGTCGTCTCCATATGTTCTCTGTGCTCGGTTCTCCAGGTGTACAACCTCACCCAGAACGTCCAGGAGGATGACCTCCAGCATCTGCAGGTCAGCACCGCATGACCTCATCACCACCACCACCCCCCCCGCCCCCTTAGAGCTCCACCTGGTGGATTTGATTGGCTCTGCACACGCTAACGCTCCTTATCTCCCTCGTTATCTGCAGCTGTTTACGGAGTACGGCCGCCTGGCCATGGAGCAGATCTACCTGAAGCCTTTCCAGGTACGCGTGGCTTCCTGTTTGTATTTGTCTGTTGTGCTTTATAAATGATAACACGGTTCACCCCGTGACCCTGTCCCTGCTGTGTCTTGTCCGGCGCAGTCTCTGATGTTCCTGATCCGTGACTGGTGCTACCCCTACGAACACGGCTATGGCCTGCAGGGAGGCAACGCCTTCCTGGAGAAACGGCTGCAGGTAAGCCCTGTCCCCTCACCCGCTAGCATGCCTTGCTGTGCAGAACGTTGCAGATGGACGTTTCTGGAGTGGTCCATATATGTGATCTCTGGTATCTGCTTTAGGGGTAGGGCTGAACAATTAATCGAAATCGCAATATGGCCGAGTGCAATGTCCAAATCGCAGGAGCTGTGATAACGGCCATTATAAATTCAGTACTGTAGTGCTGCAGAGAAAATGTACAGTCTCCAACAAATGTCATATTGAGATATTTTCAGAGAAAATGTCCCACTTAAAGGGAATCATATTGCAATACCTGTAAAAAATTATTGCACTATTTTATTTTTAACTATATCGTTCGATCGATCAGTCCTACTACTGAGCCAGAAATGAAGTAATGTATTCCAAATCCAAAGTGATGGAGTAAGTCTGTGCATGTGTTGATTCAAATACTTAAATCTAGTTTATATCCATCATTTGTAGTTAGTATCACGTGTCCTGTTGTTAGTTTGTCACCGTACCAAACCATCCCTCCCCCACCCCTCTCCCCAGGTGAAGCAGAACCAGCATGAGGAGCTGCAGAATGTCAGGAAGCACATCCACTCTTGCTTCTCCAACATCGGCTGCTTCCTGCAGCCCCACCCTGGCCTCAAGGTGGCCACCAACCCATACTTTGACGGCAGACTCAAGGGTGAGTCACGCAGATGCACAGGGACACACAGATACACCGCCAACATGCATCGCTTTTTGAGACATCACTCCAAAATCGGAGGAGATATTGCCAACACGGCCGCTGACCAATCAAATCACAGCAAGTTTCTTTGCCACCATGCAATCCGGGATGCCTCTCTGTAAAAGAAGGGAGAGCAATGGTTCAGTACAGCTGAGACCGAAGAGAGTGACGGTGTGTGCTGTGGTCTTCCCTCCTCAGACATCGACGAGGACTTCAAGACGCACCTGGCGGAGCTGGTGCCCCTCCTCCTGGCCCCCGACCGGCTGGTGGAGAAGGAGATCGGCGGGAACAAAGTCACCTGCCGGGACCTGGTGGAGTACTTCAAGGTAGCATTAATAAATCTTACATTAAATACCTCAGGTTCTGGTGGGCTCGGTCATCTGCACTTGGTTATAAATGCAAAGATCAATCGCCCACTCACTTTGGTAGTGGTGGTGGTCTTAATATTTAAACATTTATGAAAATGATTATTATTATAAAGCTTTTATTTATTTTTTTACTTTCAGGCCTACATAAAAATCTACCAAGGAGAGGAGCTGCCTCACCCTAAATCGATGCTACAGGTCAGTTCACATCTCCTTAGACAATGAATGAATCGCAGCATGCCATGTTGGGTTTGGATCTGCATAAATCAATCAATGTCCTAATGGGTCAATGTTTTTCCCCCCCTGTCTCAGGCAACAGCAGAAGCCAACAATCTGACTGCTGTTGCAGGAGCCAAAGACATGTACAGCAAGAGCATGGAGACGGTAAGGAAACCTCAACATATCTCCTCACGATCCTTCCAACACGTTCCCAATGAGGGCGGCCGCCAGCGTTACTGTCCAAAGTTATTATTAGCCATTATTACAGCAGTATTATTGCTACAAGTCGGCAGGCAGACTATAATGGGACCATCATAATTGATGCAAGGAGTGGAGGACGTTGTGACCAAAGGTGGAACCTCCCGGTGTTTCTGACCTATCAGGTTTTACTTGGTTGTATAAAATAATGTAATCTCGTAGAAATGCATCCAATTATAACTCGCCATTCCAGAGGTGTGTAAACCTCCTCGACACTCTCTCCCTCTCTACGTCTCCTGTCCAGAAAAAAAAAACGCAGTTCAGATGTTTGTTCATGAGCTACTTTTGTGACTCCACCCCCAGATCTGCGGCGGGGACAAGCCCTACATGGCGCCGTCCGACCTGGAGCGCTGCCACGAGGAGTTCCGCGAGTGCTCGGTGCGCCACTTCCGCTCCGTCAAGAAGATGGGTGGCGACGAATTCTGCCAGCGCTACCAGAACCGGCTGGAGGCAGAGCTGGACGAGACCTACGCCGCCTTCTCCAGGCACAACGACGGCAAGAACATCTTCTACGCCGCGCGCACACCTGCCACCCTGTTCGCCGTCATGTTCGCCACGTACGTGGTGTCGGGCATCACGGGCTTCGTGGGCCTCAGCACGCTGGCGGCGCTGGCCAACCTGGTGATGGGCGTGGCGCTGTTGTCCCTGTGCACCTGGGCCTACGTCAAGTACTCCGGGGAGTTCCGCGAGTTGGGCGCCCTCATCGACCTGCTGGCGGAGAACCTCTGGGAACAGGTGGGTTTCTTCTGCCGAGAGTGCTCCGATGATGACAGGTCGGGCTTCCCTGAGTCCACCGGGAGGATTTTGCGTTTGTGTGTCCGATGTGCTGTTTTACGTGCTTTTGTCTTTGTGTGTGCGTGACTATGTCTTGTGCGTGCCTCACTGTACGTCTTGTGTGTGCCTGACTATGTCTTGTGTGTGCCCGACTGTGTCTTGTGCGTGCCTGACTATGTGCTTTGCGCTTCATCTCGCTGAAACTGTTGACAGGCTCCTTCCGTCTTCTTGACTGCAGTTCCTTTCTGTCATCCCAGTTCCACATGGCCCCCATTTTCCCTGTTCGTCTTCTGGCGTTTCCCTTCCCGCTGGCGGCTTCTGGCTCCGCCTGCCTGCTTCCGTCAGTCAACCACAGAGAGCATGTTGTTTCACTGAAGCTCCACCGGATTCCACTTTATTTTTCTGATGTAGTTGAAGGGGTCAAGGAGAGCCACACCATAAACATGTCATGTCCCATCTAGCACCACACACCTTCCTCCTGCTTCAGTCTGTCTCTCTCTACCCCCAATTTCAACCCTGAGAAACTGCTTCATCTTAAGGCCCTGACACATCAAACTGACATCAAAGTACTAGCGCTGACTGTCTCCTCACGTTGCCTGTGTCCGGACAAAACAGTTGCACCTGAGCACATAGCAAAGTCTACAGCCAACTGCAAACTAGCATATACGTTCTGCGCCTGTGTGAGAGGAAATCACACGTAACAGCAGGTGTCATTCAAAATGGGAAACCGGAAGACTTAGGACTGTGGGTATGCAAACCTTTGTTCGGATGCATGAAACAAAGCAGAGTTTGCCTACTGTTTGCACACCACTCTTGCTCAACTCTTTGATTTGTAATATTTCCTAATATAACTACTTCTAATCGACAATACGTTTCTTTTCTCGTGCACTACTTCGCTTAAACTGAACAGCCTCCAACGCAGTTCAACATGCTCAATTGGCCGGAAAGGCTGCAGACAAGCGCTGGCTAGTGTCACACCGCGAAAACAAGGGCCATAGACTCTCACCAATGTTATATTACCAAACTGTCGGCTGGGTGTGTCAGGGCCTTAAATCTGCTCCATTATTTCATCTTAATCCGCCATCCTTGCCCTCCTTTACACTGATTCAAGTCTCCTTAAGCCCAAATTAAACTTACTACGATGCAGCTACGCACAGACCTGTACATGCCCGTTCCGCCGGGTCACGGACCTACACGTACGCAGTAGGGGTCAACCGATATGGTTTTTCTCGGCCGATACCGATTATTAGTAATTAGGGGTCGATAATCAGCCGATAATCGGATCTGATATTCATAATTTTTCCGATTATTGGAATCGTTATTTTGTATGATCTGATTGCGATTAAATGAAAAAAAAATTTAATGTGCTCCTTGCAGGCGGCTCTGATGCAGTCGCCTCTCTCTGGCTCAATGTCCCGCTATACATCACTACAATCAGTCTGCAGTGTTTGTCTCGACACGCCCATTTATAGTATAAATGGACACGGCCATTTATACTATAAATGGGATGTCGAGCAAAAACACTGCAGACCGATTGGCTTTTTTTTTTACCCGTGATGTACGTATGTAGTGATGTATAGCCAATCCAATAATGCTGCCGCTGGTGAGCCAGAGAGGCGACTGCATCAGAGAACGCCTGCAAAGAGTGCATTTTGCCACAAGGAGCGCATTTAAAAAAAATGTTCATTTAATCGGCAATCAGATCATACAAAATAACGATTACAATAATCGAAAAAATTATGAATATCGGCTTCAATTAGCGGCCGGTCGACCCCTAGTACGCAGTCGACATGCGGTCCTCTCAGAGGTTGGCAACGTAGAGGCCGTCTCGTTGGAGGGTATGCAGTCAACTCATCGCTGGTTGTGACATGGAAGTGTAAATACTGGCAGGTCTGTGATCTTTGCAGACCTGCTGCGTGTAGAACTTTAAAATCCGTCTTCGCTCCTCCTCGCCTGTCTCTTGGCTGTTTTTTATTGCTGTATTTACCTGCTGGGCACGTCTCTCTCGCAGTGGGTTTAACTCTGCCCTCCCCTTTCCTCCCTCCTGCTGTCCTCCGCCCAATTACAGGTGTTTTCCAAGCTCAGGGGGCCCCTGGGGAGGGGTCTGGCTCCGCATGCCTCTCTCCTCTGCTCCCTCTCGCCGGCGGCCATCATAGGCGCTCTCCCAGCTCTCAACAGCCGTGCCAAAAAACACTAGCCGCCGTAGCTTTTTTTGGGGTTTTTGTTGTGTGTCGTGTTTTTCCCGTCACAAAAAAGACTGCTTCTCCAGCTTGCTGCGGTGCGCCTGGCTTCCTCTTGTGCTCACGCCGCACTTCTCCGCTTTGCCTCGGGTGCTCTGCGTGCAGCGGACGCGGAGACACCACCGAGAGCGGGCAGCGGCTCCGTCTGCAGGGCGCGTAGCTCTGTGAAACCCGCCCATATGGACCAAAACACAGGCTCTCCCCAGGATCTCCTGGACACGGATCTTGCCTGCCTCACGGTTTTTAAAACCCTTTCCTTTTGTCATGGATGTGTTTTCTAGGTCGAGTTGTGGTTGGTAATTATGTGTTTCTGTGGTGTTGTTCTCGTGGTTTTTGTTCTGGTGTTTTTTGCGTATATCTCAGTTTTGAAGCTGCTGGAAGGGGCTTCTGTGTTTCGCATGTTGGTTTGGAGAGCATTTCTTACTTTCTCTTTTTCAGTTTCTTCATCCTTTAACACACTTCCACTACCTTTTCTTCAGTTCCCTTTGCTCTTAAAATCCATACACACCTTTTCTATGACTTTGTTCTTAAATTCATAGCCACAAATATAAACACTGGATCTCACTCCAAAAAAACCTCTCCTCCTCCTCTCCCCACCCTTTTCTCTACCCCTCACCCACCTACTTTCACCTCCTGCCTTTCGTCTCCTCCTCCTCCTCTTGCTGCTCTCCTCTCCTGCAGGTGTTGAAGCCGCTAAGTGAACATTATATGGAGGACAACGTCAGGCAGACGGTGGTGAACTCTCTGAAAGCTAGCCTGACGGAACAGGCGTCTCAGCACGCCAGGCTAAAGACGCACTGACCTAGCCGCCCCTCATCCGCACCAACCCCCCATCCCCCCCTGTCACATACCACCCTCCTTGTCACCTTGTAGATACGCGCCTCCCATCCTAGGACTGTTGAACTGTTCACAACCAAAGTACCACCCCTCCCCCTCCTACCCATCATGCTTTGCTGCATGCGACTCCCTCCCCTGTTTGAAGTGTCCCGTTGCTGTATAAAAAGGACCCTTTTGAAATGGGCTTCCCCACTGGCTCCGCTCTGCTGCCCCCCGGTGGGCAGTGGGGTGAAATTGTCGGCACGCAGACTGCAGTGCTTAAGAGCAGAGTCCGGCATGGGTTGTCCCATACCAAAATAGGTGTTGAAAGAATGTTGTCGCCGATGTGCCATGCTAGCTGCGGCTGTAGAGCCACAGGCTAACACTGGAACACTTGCCGTATGCAGCCTGTGCACTTATGTAGCAACTGTACACTATGTGTGCCCCCATTTCTGACATCCAGCTAGCTAGCACTTAGCGTTAGGATTCAGCAGTAATTCAGGGAAAACTGTGTAATGTGTCCGATGCAAAGTTGAGACTGTTAATATTTTTACGCTGATGATGATCCAAGTCTAATCAATTGTCTTCCGTCTGTTAACACTACAAAAGAAAATTCTGAGCTGGATATTTCCTTTAATTTGAGCCTGTTGAATAAGGTTATCTGATCTAATATTTAGATTATATCATGGTATATTTTTCCCTATGGTAAATTGTAGCTACAACCCGAAGCTTGTTTACAATAGTTGGGTCTAATTTTATTGTCTGATCAAACATCAAAATCCCTGTCTGATCCCTATCTAAACTAAAAAGCTGTGTGCAAATATACTACCTTTTACTTTCTCTGACATACTACAGGAAAGCCTTGTTTCACAAGTCTGCTTTTAAGTTGTATGGCAAGACATGCTGATTCGCTATTTATTTTTCCTAGGTTCTGCCTCTCGTCAGCTGTACCCGGCGTCAGTTCCCCCTCCCCATTCATAATCGACCAGGGGGGTCTGTATTAAGCGCCCTGGCTCTCACCCGGATTGGCTTATAGCAGGGTGGACATGCTGTTATTTTGAGCTTGATATTTAGTGTTTCCTCGTTGCCAGTGTCTGTCTGCCCTCTGCGGGGTGTTAAGAGCTAGGGATGCGCCCGCTGTAGTGAGCCAGAAAGGAAATTGCGTCACACATGCTCTTTTTAATGTCTCACCGTCTCTCACCACATGGCACCTGTAGCATGTGCCACGGTTCACCGTTTTTGTCTTGAACGTTGTATCTGCCGTCGGCCTGTAGGTTGTGGTTGATCTTGTCTTTTGAGTCGCCGGCTGCGTTTTAATGGCGGCGACACGAGAGCTCCCGGTTTCCGGTTCATCGATGTTCAACATGTCTCGAAAGAAGTTGGAAGATGAGGTGTTGCCCATCACTGTTTTATCCCTTTGTTGTGATTCTGATTTGCTTTCGTTGATTTTTGTCTGCTATGATTGAAGTCAAGCGAAGGATTTACTCATCTCTACTGCAGCACCATTAACAGCCTCATTACGTTCAATTGTAACGATTCCATCCACATCCACGTCTTGGGTTTTTTTTTTGTACACTTGGTACAAGTAGGGCATGTATGTGAGATCAAATATTTAAATAAACTTTATACGTTTTATAGATCATTTCATTGGTTATTTGAATTTGATCAGCTAAACCTGGTCAACGTTTTGATTCTCTCAACTTAAGTAATTGGTTTTCTCCATTTTAAGAAATTTAGAAGCTGGCCAGAGAATGGCTCATATTTGTGGAAAGCGCTTTTTGTTCAGTGTGATTGGTTATCTTCATGACTGCCTTCAACATTTCAGTAATTTATTTTTCAATAAAATCAGTATGTCTACCTTAAGAATAAATGATAGATAATACTTTGTCTCCCTTTGTCTTAATCAGCTGCAGTCTTGTATAAAGTACTTGAAAGCGATACTTGAGTAAAAGTACAAGTATCTTACCAGAAAATGACTTTGGTAGAAGTTAGTCACCTTTTAGAAATGTACTCTTAAAGTATCTGATATTTACTGTACTTAAGTATTAAAAGTAATTTTCTGATATTAGATGTACTTAAGTATTGGAAGTAAAAGTAAAAAAAAAAAGTGGCATCAGTCGTTTATCTACTGACATCCTGGACATGTGGGACTTCTTTACGCACGAAACTCAAGCAAGGACGTGTTGTTGTTTAGGACATTGGTGGACATCACAGATGTTGCGCCAAAGATGCGCAATGACGCTACCGTGAGGCGCGCGACGGCTCCGAGTCAGCGTCTCTGGGGGGGGGGGTCCGTTAATTCGCGGTTCTGATGGGGGGGGGGGTCCGTTAATTCGCGGTTCTGATGGGGGGTGGTCCGTTAATTCGCGGTTCTGATGGGGGGGGGTCCGTTAATTCGCGTTCTGATGGGGGGAGGGGGATCCGTTAATTCGGTTCTGATGGGGGGGGATCCGTTAAGTGGTTCTGATGGGGGGGTGGTCCGTTAATTTGCGGTTCTGATGGGGGGGGTCCGTTAATTCGCGGTTCTGATGGGGGGGGGGTCCGTTAATTCACGGTTCTGATGGGGGGGGTCCGTTAATTCGCGGTTCTGATGGGGGGGAGGGGGTCCGTTAATTCGCGGTTCTGATGGGGGGGATCCGTTAATTCGCGGTTCTGATGGGGGGGGGTCCGTTAATTCGCGGTTCTGATGGGGGGGGTCCGTTAATTCGCGGTTCTGATGGGGGGGGGTCCGTTAATTCGCGGTTCTGATGGGGGGGGGGGGCCGTTAATTCGCGGTTCTCAAGGGGGGGGGGTGCTCCGTTAATTCGGAGCACCCCCGAATTAACTAGATAAGACTATGAACATGTTATTGCCCTGGCAGTGGCTACAAATATTTTTGGTTTTATATTTGATTTTGTTATTGTAATAAAAAATACATTTGGATGCTGCTTATATTTTCCATTCATATGGCTACAACACAATACGCTGCTTTTCACTTGGAAAAATCATTCAAGTTTGAGCCAATAAAAAAACTTGGGATTAATCTCGATTAACTACACAAAATCACAGCCCTAATATATATATATACATATATATATCCATTTGGCTGAACACAGGCATATTTTTGAACGCAGGAACATGTGTTTCTGTTGGTAGCAGAAAGTCGCATCTACTGTATTTGAATTAGCAGGTCTACGATGTTACACGGCAAAGCATATCTTATTTTGGCTGGCTCAGTGCTACATTCATTTGGACTAACTACAACTGGGGGGAAATTGTGCTAAATCACATTAATAAAAAAAAAACTTGATACTTAAGTAGAATTTTCACGTATCTGTACTTTACTTCGTTATTTATATTTCTGGCAACTTTCACTCCACTACATTTCCGAAATAAAATGTATACTTTTATACCGATACATTTCTCCTAAGCATCTTCGTTACTCGTTACTACAAAATAAAATCATTGGCGAATCACGCGCGAAACACACCAGACGCGCACGCGCACTGCTGCGGGCGCACGCGCTTTACTTCCGCTCCCATGGTAACGCATGGCGCGGTTCACACTGCGTCCCTGTGCGCAATCTCATAGAAATACATTGTATATGCACAATATCTGCATCATATTCAGTTAAATTAAGTTAAATCAAGTCATACATTTTGCATACAACCAAAACAAGATTCTAATAATAATTATTATTATCAACATTCTATATAGTTTAGATATTTGTTTTAATCACACTAAAGTGTGATCATAGCATCAATAATCAATCAGTACGCGTGCGCAGCAGTACGCGTGCGCTTTGCGCGTCTGGTGGGTTCAGTCCGCGCGCACGAAAGCGTCCGTCCGCGTCTGGTGAGTTTCGTGCGTAAGAAGTCCCACATGTCCAGGATGTCAGTAGAATAAACGACTGATGCCACTTTTTTTTTTTACTTTTACTTCCAATACTTAAGTACATCTAATATCAGAAAATTACTTTTAATACTTAAGTACAGTAAATATCAGATACTTTAAGACTTTTACTACCAAAGTCATTTTCTGGTAAGATACTTGTACTTTTACTCAAGTATCGCTTTCAAGTACTTTATACAAGACTGCAGCTGATTAAGACAAAGGGAGACAAAGTATTATCTATCATTTATTCTTAAGGTAGACATACTGATTTTATTGAAAAATAAATTACATGAAATGTTGAAGGCAGTCATGAAGATAACCAATCACACTGAACAAAAAGCGCTTTCCACAAATATGAGCCATTCTCTGGCCAGCTTCTAAATTTCTTAAAATGGAGAAAACCAATTACTTAAGTTGAGAGAATCAAAACGTTGACCAGGTTTAGCTGATCAAATTCAAATAACCAATGAAATGATCTATAAAACGTATAAAGTTTATTTAAATATTTGATCTCACATACATGCCCTACTTGTACCAAGTGTACAAAAAAAAAACCCAAGACGTGGATGTGGATGGAATCGTTACAATTGAACGTAATGAGGCTGTTAATGGTGCTGCAGTAGAGATGAGTAAATCCTTCGCTTGACTTCAATCATAGCAGACAAAAATCAACGAAAGCAAATCAGAATCACAACAAAGGGATAAAACAGTGATGGGCAACACCTCATCTTCCAACTTCTTTCGAGACATGTTGAACATCGATGAACCGGAAACCGGGAGCTCTCGTGTCGCCGCCATTAAAACGCAGCCGGCGACTCAAAAGACAAGATCAACCACAACCTACAGGCCGACGGCAGATACAACGTTCAAGACAAAAACGGTGAACCGTGGCACATGCTACAGGTGCCATGTGGTGAGAGACGGTGAGACATTAAAAAGAGCATGTGTGACGCAATTTCCTTTCTGGCTCACTACAGCGGGCGCATCCCTAGCTCTTAACACCCCGCAGAGGGCAGACAGACACTGGCAACGAGGAAACACTAAATATCAAGCTCAAAATAACAGCATGTCCACCCTGCTATAAGCCAATCCGGGTGAGAGCCAGGGCGCTTAATACAGACCCCCCTGGTCGATTATGAATGGGGAGGGGGAACTGACGCCGGGTACAGCTGACGAGAGGCAGAACCTAGGAAAAATAAATAGCGAATCAGCATGTCTTGCCATACAACTTAAAAGCAGACTTGTGAAACAAGGCTTTCCTGTAGTATGTCAGAGAAAGTAAAAGGTAGTATATTTGCACACAGCTTTTTAGTTTAGATAGGGATCAGACAGGGATTTTGATGTTTGATCAGACAATAAAATTAGACCCAACTATTGTAAACAAGCTTCGGGTTGTAGCTACAATTTACCATAGGGAAAAATATACCATGATATAATCTAAATATTAGCAGGCAGTGGCTACAAATATTTTTGGTTTTATATTTGATTTTGTTATTGTAAAAAATACATTTGGATGCTGCTTATATTTTCCATTCATATGGCTACAACACAATACGCTGCTTTTCACTTGGAAAAATCATTCAAGTTTGAGCCAATAAAAAAACTTGGGATTAATCTCGATTAACTACACAAAATCACAGCCCTAATATATATATATACATATATATATATCCATTTGGCTGAACACAGGCATATTTTTGAACGCAGGAACATGTGTTTCTGTTGGTAGCAGAAAGTCGCATCTACTGTATTTGAATTAGCAGGTCTACGATGTTACACGGCAAAGCATATCTTATTTTGGCTGGCTCAGTGCTACATTCATTTGGACTAACTACAACTGGGGGGAAATTGTGCTAAATCACATTAATAAAAAAAAAACTGAGAACCTTGCAGCTGATCAGTGTTGTAATGTAACGAAGTACAAATACTTCGTTACTGTACTTAAGTAGAATTTTCACGTATCTGTACTTTACTTCGTTATTTATATTTCTGGCAACTTTCACTCCACTACATTTCCGAAATAAAATGTATACTTTTATACCGATACATTTCTCCTAAGCATCTTCGTTACTCGTTACTACAAAATAAAATCATTGGCGAATCACACCAGACGCGCAAAGCGCACGCGCACTGCTGCGGGCGCACGCGCTTTACTTCCGCTCCCATGGTAACGCATGGCGCGGTTCACACTGAACGCGGGCGGACGGATAATTTTCCGTGCGTCCCTGTGCGCAATCTCAGAAATACATTGTATATGCGCAATATCTGCATCATATTCAGTTAAATTAAGTTAAATCAAGTCATACATTTTGCATACAACCAAAACAAGATTCTAATAATAATAATAATGATTATTAACATTCTATATAGTTTAGATATTTGTTTTAATCACACTAAAGTGTGATCATAGCATCAATAATCAATCAGTACGCGTGCGCAGCAGTACGCGTGCGCTTTGCGCGTCTGGTGGGTTCAGTCCGCGCGCACGAAAGCGTCCGTCCGCGAAGTACTTCGGTGATAACGAATCAAAAGGTCAAACTACGTAATTGCGTTAATGGCGTCAAAAAAAATTGTGGCGTTAACTTTGACAGCCCTAATATATATATATATATATAGTTATGGACATGGACACTGGAAGTAGAGATCCAGTGATGCCCAGTCTGATTGGGGTGGCATTTTAACACTGTGGCTACGGTTAAACATTTCGTATTGACTTATTCCTGTTGCACAAATTTAAGAACAGGGTCTGTTGAATGTGGTAGAACCTTGTGAATGTTGACGTAGCTACAAAAAACTGAGCGGGTGTCAAAATAAAGAGGTAATTTGAAACAAAAACCTAAATCAACAGCATTCGGTTAGATTTTTTTTTGCTGATACTTATAGAAAGGTTTTTCCCATTCCTTGTTTTATTGTCTTTCTAAACTGCTTATATACATATTTCCCAGTGATAATAAAATATTTAGGTCACTTAATAGTCACTTAAAACAGTATTGTACAAACCATAGGCAGATAGGCCAACAAAGAAAGCTGAACTCATGCATACTAATGATAATCCTATTTATGACAAGGCAGGGGTCAATACCCTAAGTTAGTGACCTAGCTGACGGGTCACTGACTCCATAGGCGTGTTGCTCACCACTATCTGGTCCTCTTACCTTGGTATCGTCATAGTAAAACCACTAACCATTACCATAGCTGATGGTGTTTGTACACACACACGTTTATGTAGTACTGTTCCTGAGGTCGTCCCGTTTGTTAAAATGTAAGAAACATGACAATTTTGCATACGATTGTTTTACTTGGGACCATAAAAGTACATCTAAACTTCATGTTCCTAAATGTGTGCCCTATATTAGAAGTGGGCCTTTGTAAAGTAATGTTAAGGTTAGTAGTATAATCTTGTGTGTCCTTCAGACTGCTGATTTTGGTCACATGCAAGCCGGGGCCTCCTTGGCATGTGACCCACGTACGTCGCTGGCGTGCCGGTCACAGGATGCCATTTAACCGCTTCAGAAACCCTCCCTGGATGGAGAGCGTGGAGCCATCACCCTATCCTGCCATGACTTGACCACTCATCCTTCAGCACTCATTTTAAACATTTTAAACCTGCTGCACTGTTACTTTTCTACTGCAGCTTTTTCCTCCAAAAAATCCAAATAAAACTCCATAAAATAATGTCAGAATGCCAATCACTAATCAATCCATCTAGGGATATTTTCACCTCTTTAAATCGTTTATACTGTGGTCCACTTCCCCCCCACCGTGGGAAAACCTCAAACATCTGAAAATGACATGGCTCTAACTGTAGCTATACCTCAAGCCACTAGAGGCTGCTAATGGGAAAACTAAACAAGTCCGAGCTAAGCTAAACATTTTATATTGCCCGTTCAATCTTTTTTCAATGAAATGCTCGTGTAGATCAGTGTGTGTAGATCAGTGTGTGTAGATCAGTGTTTTTCAACCTTTTTTGAGCCAAGGCCAGGGGCGTCACTAGACTCCATTTACTGGGGCACGTGCCCCAGTAAAGTTTTGCTGTGCCCCAGTAAAATTATTCAGTATAATATAACAGATTTTGCATTAATATACCAAAAATATCCAGGTTTAAAAATTTGTCAAATGTTTTTTTTTTTTTATCGCTCAATTACGAGATTGAGTCAAATATAGCTAGATCCGTTTCCGTTGTGCTCTTGACTGGTATCAATACATCAGCTGATTAGGACTGCATGGAGTGTGACTCCTCCCCCTCCCAGAATTTCAGCCCCTCATGTCATTGGTCACAGACTTGTCATGTGACTTGTCATGTGATATTAAATTCAGTGTGAGGGCCAACAAGGTGGTTTGTTACCATGCCATCGAGGGTTCATGAAAACAAAGCATGGAAATACACAATTAATGTTGATAGTATTTATTTAAACAAAACCTTTCTTTGTATCAGAAATTATTCTGTTTTGATGCACTTATTTGCTTTTGTGGCATGTATTCAACATTTTGAGATTAATTTGTGTCTGATAAAAATTAATTTACTAGTATGTTTGTATATTATATATATATTATATACTAGTATATGCCCCCCCCCAAAGAATCGCCACCTTATCGTGGTGGGGGGGTTTGGGCGCCCCCGTGACCCTGGGAGCTGTGTTGTCCGGGGCATTAGCCCCTGGTAGGGTCTCCCAAGGCAAAGTGGTCTCAGGGGAGGGGCCAGACTAAGAGCGATTCAAAGACCCCATGAAAAGACTCCCGGAAAGAACAGTCACCTCGCCCGGACAAGGGAAACCGGGGCACCCTTCTGGAGCCAGACCTGGGAGGGGAGCTCGTCGGCGAGCGTCTGGTGGCCGGACCTGGATCCACGGGGCCCGGCCGGGCCAAGCCCGAAAAGACAACGTGGAGTCACCTCCCTGTGGGCTCACCACCTGCAGGGAGAGTCATTGGGGTCGGGTGCATTGTATACCGGGCGGTAGGCAAAAGCGGGGTCCTGGGCGTGCGGATCCCCGTCATCGCCGACTGGTTCTAGGGACGTGGAACGTCACCTCACTGGCGGGGAAGGAGCCGGAGCTGGTGCGGGAGGTGGAGCGGTACCAACTAGATATGGTTGGGCTCACCTCCACGCACAGCACCGGGTCTGGAACCAAACTCCTGGAGAGGGGCTGGACCCTCTACTTCTCCGGAGTTGCCCAGGGTGTGAGGCGCCAGGCGGGTGTGGGGATACTCACAAGTCCCCGGCTGAGCGCCGCTGTGTTGGAGTTCTCTCCGGTGGACGAGAGGGTCGCCTCCATGCGACTACAAGTCGCTGGGGGGAAGGCTCTGACTGTTGTGTGTGCCTACGCACCAAACAGCAGCTCAGAGTATCCGGCCTTCTTGGAGTCCTTGGGTGACATCCTGGAAAGGGTTCCGTCCGGGGACTCCATAGTTCTACTGGGGGACTTCAACGCACACGTGGGCAATGATGGAGAAACCTGGAGGGGAGTGATTGGGATGAACGGCCTGCCCGATCTGAACCAGAGTGGTGTTTTGTTATTGGACTTCTGTGCTAGTCATGGACTGGCCATAACAAACACCATGTTCGAACATAGGGTGGTTCACAAGTGTACCTGGTACCGGACCACCTTAGGCCAAAGGTCGCTGATCGACTTTGTAATCGTATCAGCAGATCTGCGGCCGCATGTTTTGGACACTCGGGTGAAGAGGGGAGCAGAGCTGTCAACTGATCACCACCTGGTGGTGAGTTGGATCAGATGGCGCGGGAGGCTGCCAGACAGACCTGGTAAACCCAAACGTGTAGTGAGGGTGAACTGGGAACGTCTGGTGGAAGCCCCTGTCCGTAGGGTCTTTAACTCCCACCTCCGGAAGAACTTCTCGTGCATCCCGGGGGAGGTTGGGGACATGGAACATGAGTGGGCCATGTTCAGAGCCTCCATTGTAGAGGCTGCAGCTCGGAGCTGTGGTCAAAAGGCTGTCGGTGCCTGTCGTGGCGGCAACCCAAGAACCCGTTGGTGGACACCAGCGGTGAAGGAAGCCGTCAGGCTGAAGAAGGAGGCCTTTCGGGCCTGGTTGGCCCAGGGGTCTCCTGAAACAGCAGACAGGTACCGGGAGGCCAAAAGGACCGCAGCTTCAGCGGTTGCTGAAGCAAAAACCCGGGTGTGGGAGGAGTTCGGGGAGGCCATGGAGCAGGACTTTCGGTTGGCCTCAAGGAGGTTCTGGCAAACTGTCCGGCGACTCAGGAAGGGAAAGCAGGGCTTGGCTCAGGCTGTGCTCAGTCGGGGAGGAGAACTGCTGACCCAGACTGAGGATATTGTCGGGCGGTGGAAAGAACACTTTGAGGAGCTCCTGAACCCGACCAGTACGTCCTCTGGGGAAGAGGCAGAGTCTGAAGACTCGGGGGAAGTCTCACCCATATCCTTGGTAGAGGTCGCTGAAGTAGTCAAAAAGCTCTTCAGTGGCAAGGCGCCAGGTGTGGATGAGATTCGCCCTGAGATGCTGAAGGCTCTGGACATTGTCGGGCTGTCGTGGCTGACACGCCTAGTCAATGTAGCGTGGAGGTCGGGGACAGTACCTGTGGAGTGGCAGACCGGGGTGGTGGTCCCCATTTTCAAGAAAGGGGACCGGAGGGTGTGCTCCAACTATCGGGGTATCACACTGCTCAGCCTCCCCGGGAAAGTTTATTCCAGGGTGCTGGAAAGGAGGCTCCGGCCGATTGTCGAACCTCAGCTCCAGGAGGAACAATGCGGATTCCGTCCTGGCCGTGGAACAGTGGACCAGCTCTTTACCCTCGCAGGGTTGTTGGGGGGCGCATGGGAGTTTGCCCATCCAGTCTACATGTGCTTTGTGGACTTGGAGAAGGCCTATGACCGTGTCCCCCGGGGAATCATGTGGGGGTACTACGGGAGTATGGGGTACCGGGGCCGTTGGTACGTGCCATTCGGTCCTTGTACGAACAAAGTGCGAGCTGCGTCCGTATTCTCGGCACAAAGTCAAGCATGTTCTCAGTGGGTGTTGGACTCCGCCAAGGTTGCCCCTTGTCACCGGTTCTGTTCGTGATCTTCATGGACAGAATCTCAAGGCGCAGCCGAGGTGAGGAGAGTGTCCGGTTTGGGGACCTCAGAATTGCATCTCTGCTCTTTGCAGATGATGTGGTTCTGTTGGCTACATCAGACCGTGACCTCCAGCATGCACTGGGGCGGTTTGCAGCCGAGTGTGAAGCGGTCGGGATGAGAGTCAGCACCTCCAAGTCTGAGGCCATGGTTCTCTGCCGGAAAACGGTGGAGTGTTCCCTCCGGGTTGGGAGTGAGTTGCTGCCCCAAGCGAAGGAGTTCAAGTATCTCGGGGTCTTGTTCACGAGTGAGGGCAAAATGGAGCGGGAGATGGACAGACGGATTGGTGCAGCGTCTGCAGTGATGCGGGCGCTGTACCGGTCCGTTGTGGTGAAGAGGGAGCTGAGCCGGAAGGCGAAGCTTTCGATTTACTGGTCCATCTACGTTCCAACCCTCACCTATGGTCACGAGCTTTGGGTAGTGACCGAAAGAATGAGATCGCGGATACAAGCGGCCGAAATGAGTTTCCTCCGCAGGGTGGCTGGGCTCAGCCTTAGAGATAGGGTGAGGAGCTCAGACATCCGGAGGGAGCTCGGAGTAGAGCCGCTGCTCCTCCGCTTCGAAAGGAGTCAGCTGAGGTGGTTCGGGCATCTGATTAGGATGCCCCCCGGGCGCCTCCCTTTGGAGGTTTTCCGGGCACGTCCAACTGGGAGGAGACCCCGGGGCAGATCCAGAACCCGCTGGAGAGATTATATATCTCGTCTGGCCTGGGAACGCCTCGGGATCCCCCAGGAGGAACTAGAGAGCGTGGCTGGGGAGAAGGAAGCCTGGATGGCCCTGCTTAGCCGGCTGCCACCGCGACCCGGCCCCGGATAAGCGGACGCAAATGGATGGAGTATGTTTACAGTATTTAAACCAAACTTTTCTTTATATAAGAAATTATTCTGTTTTGATGCACTTATTTGCTTTTGTGGCATGTATTCAATATTGAGACTACTGTATTACAGCATTTTGCAGATGAAATGTGCCATTATAAATAAAACATCATACATTTGAGTGAATGTGTGTGTGTGTGTGTGTGTTAATCACCATTAAACTCATAATTAATCAGCATATATTTAATTTAAGCAATATCACACGAGAGGGAGGTCCTATATCGATTACATCAGCCAGGCTGTTGGGTCATAGGCACGACGCAAAGCCGATGGACCAGCACAGCCGTGCTGATATGGAGCCCCAGTGGTGGAGGCCTGTGCCCCAGTAATGCCTAAAGTCTAGTGACGCCCCTGGCCAAGGCACATTTTTTACATGTGAAAAATCCCACAACACACCACCAAGCAAACATGTTACAAAATGACACGTTGTAGCCTAACAGCGACACTTCTCACAGCATCACTCATTCTATTGTCTTCACTTCAACAAGGTCATTACTGCTCTACCGACTGGGGCTGCACGACTACTGATTTTTTCAAGTCGACCTTTTTATCAATGAAGTCGAAAAAAGGTGTTGCTCACACACACACACAGAAGGTGTCCAAAAAATAAAGTAACGGCTTATTATATTATGTAAACATAAAAAAATTCCAACATTCTAAATGTCTCATTCGGTGTTAGCAATTATATTAAATTGGTTTGGCATAGGCTTACAACTCAGCATGTGCAATCCACGCACAACAACATTACATGACATCTTGAGGTCAAAAGGTCAAGGAGAATAATAAGTTAATTTATTTATTATAAATGTAAAAAATTGATGAAAAGATATATTTGAAAAATAAGCCTTGTGGCACATGAGGGACATTAATCTGTATGTTGCACAGTTGGTTTGACATCTTGAGGTCAAAAGGTCAAGGCGCATTAACATTTTATTTCTTTATTTTAATTGTGAAAAATTGCAGAAAAGATTTATTTGAAAAATAAGCCTTGTGGCACATGTGGGACATTAATCTGTATGTTGCACAGTTGGTTTGACATCTTGAGGTCAAAAGGTCAAGGTGCATTAAAAGTTTATTTATTTATTTTAATTGTGAAAAATTGCCGAAAAGATATTTGAAAAATACGCCTTGTGGCACATGAGGGACATTAATCTGTATGTTGCACAGTTGGTTTGACATCTTGAGGGTCAAAGGTCAAGGCGCATTAAAAGTTTATTTATTTATTTTAATTGTGAAAAATTGCCGAAAAGATATATTTGAAAAATAAGCCTTGTGGCACATGAGGGACATTAATCAGTATGTTGCACAGTTGGTTTGACATCTTGAGGTCAAAAGGTCAAGGAGCATAATAAGTTTATTTATTTATTTTAAATGTAAAAAATTGCTAAAAAGATATATTTGAAAAATAAGCCTTGTGGCACAATGGGGACATTAATCTGTATCTGTTTGACATCATTCACTCAAATTGTTGAAGCGCATGATAAGTTTATATTTTGAATGTTAAATGAATGTTGAATATTAAACTAACTTAATGCCGGTGCCATACCCACATATAACCCGACCCGAACCAGCATATCCTATAATAACTGATATAAAACGCACGGCCCGACCCGCATCTTCTTTGTTTCCCCAGAACCGAACCCGGAAAAAAATTATGACAAAATACCACCCGGGTCACAGACGCTCAACCATGGCAAATTATTAGCAGTAACTAAATAATATTTTTTGGCCCAATTAAGTGAAATTAGATCATTTCCCTCACGGCACACCTGACGATCTCTCTAGTGTCCCGCGGCACAGTGGTTGAAAATCACTGGTGTAGATCATCAATGTTGCAGTAAAATGAGACAGATTCTTACAAATGCATGTTTATTCCAGAAGTTTTCTTGGTTGTGTTATAGTCCTTGCCATTCTATACACACGGCAGTAGAACAGAACATCTTTTCTTTTTCTTTAAAGAGCCGGTGGCATCAGCAGATGAACCAAAAGCATATAAAAAAAGTATCAAACATGAAGAAATTTAACACTGACAGGGATGTGATTGACTTTCCCCATTCCGAGTGAAAAATCCTGTATTTTCAATTGACACATTTTTAAAAAGTACTAGATTAAAAATTAGATGTCAAAATACAAACATGTGCATAAGAGGTGGCACAAACGAATACAGAGCAGACTAAAGGGTCTAAACTCCATTTGCTGGTGTGTGAATAGCTACATGTTGGTAATATATATTTATTGCTGTTAATAATTAACTTAAAAAACTAAAAAGAGATTGACTGCCGTCAAATGTGGAACAGACTCATTGCGCTGACTAATGGAAAGCTCAGATAGTATTAAAAAAAAACACCGAAATCGTATTGCATCCTCCAGTCTGGGAAATAGACCAAGCACAACCAGACAGTCCAGTAACACATCACTCCATGAAGGGCAAGGCGGCGAGCAGCAGGAGAGCACCACACACATTCTCTTCCCAACACAAGCACGTCGAGCAACTAAAAGGTACAATCTGGGCCAGAAGAAGCAGAGCTAGACGGAAAAGATGAGCCAATAATTCAAAAGACAAGAGATTCTTTTTTTTTCCTGTAGCTTATTGCCGTCTCTTCGATCGAAGTGACTGGATAATGTTTCAAGGAATCTGCCTGCCCCATGTAAATAGAGAGGTCACAACTAACCGGAACAAGCTCACTACATGAAAAGTAGATCGGATATTGGAAATATTGCTTGTATCCTTTTTTTGGGGGGCGGGGGAATAATGACCCCCCCCCCTCCCTTAGCTGGTGCTGCCCCCTAGTGGTGCAATCAGTAACTAATTAAATCAAAATGATCTGGGTCCACCTGGGTCTCTCACACGCACGTCTGTAATCTGAGAGCAGCATTGGGCAAGTCCATGTATATATATATATATATATATATACACACGGCAAGCAGTTCAGTTGTTCACCTCAAACTTCTTATATTTGGTCGAGGTCAACAGGCATATTTGTACAACTCTCTCGGTCCCAGACTTGGCACAGTTGGGAGTGTCACTTGCGTCACGACGTTGGCTGTGACAAACCGCATTCATAACCACTTGCGTCACGTTGGCTGTGACAAACCGCCTTCATAACTACTACTACTAACATTTTGCAAGCATATTTTCCTCAATTCGACATACAGAAGTGTGTCACGCTCTGGAACAAACCGTGACACATTTTTAACTCGGGACCAGTTAATAAAATAAGGAGAGCAGTGTTGCGTTGCTAAGCTAGCGTGACTTCTGTCCTGTGTGCTACCCGCTTCCCCGGGACACACACAATACTGCTCTCCTTGTTCCCTCCACCAGACGCTGGGCTCCCATCACCACTTCTCCTGCCGGTCTCCAGCCCAGCCGGGGAGGAATTAGGTTTGCTTTACAAACTGGGACGGGGGGGGGGAATAGGTGCAGGGAGGGTTTCATGAATCAGCCGGTTGGTTTCCACCCAGTTTTTGTTTCTGCTGCAGAAAATCACTGGCTGGGTAAAACGTGTCAACAACACACCAGATGTACGTGGGGAGGGGAGAGGAGAGAGCGAGAGGGCGGGGGAAGTAGTGTCCAGACCGTGGTGTGGGGGGGGGGGGGGCAAGGGGGTGGGGTATTAGATCATGGCTCGGAAGGCGAAGGACAGGGCCGCACCCAGGGCCAGACCCAGAGACAGGAAGAAGGCCATCACGGCGCCGGCCGTCTCCGCCTCGTGCTGCGCCACCTTCCTGCGGGGAGGAACACAGCAGGACATGGAGGATGAGCGGTGTTCACTAGGGATGGGGGGGTGGGGGGGATCCAGCCATTTAAGTAGCGTGATTCTTTGATCCACAACACTTGTATTGTGAAGTGGTCCCTTTTTTAAAGGTGCTATATAACCCTAACCCTAACCCCGAGTGTTTAAAATGAGTACTGCAGTCCAAATTACCCCCCCCCCCCCTCCCCACTATGGTGAGTCCTACACCGTAAGTTGGTCAGCTAAAGTATATGTTTGCAATTTATTTATAGTTCACAAATAATAAAGTAGCTTGTGGCTTTTTTATAAACTGTCATGTTATGCATGCGTGGCTACTAGCCATGTTTACGATGACACAGATATAACCTAATGTTATTGGTATATTTAGCTCGTAACTATACTGTATATGGATGGCAGTATACATATTTTTAAGGTTGGGTAGACTATTTCAATCACAGTTGATCCAGTTTGCTTGCTAGATTCCATGTCTGCAGCACGCTGTGTTTGTGTCTCAATGTCTTTCATATCTGGCAACCCGGGGTAGGATAGTGAACATAAGCATAGTGAACCACAGACACAAAACAAAAACAGATGTTCTGGCCCGGTATGGAAATTTCAAAAGGAGAACATGCTAGCTGTAGCATTGTCGTGTCAAGTTTCCTTCTCATTCCATCTCATTTTATAATTTTGTACAGTAAACGTGTTACATATAGCACCTTTAAGACAGAAATGACAATATAATGGTGGGAAAAAGAAATTAGCAAATTAGATCCCGTTGTTTTGGGGGTATCAGGGTCTGCTTACTTGGGCCCGAAGCACATGCACAGGCTGGCCAGGTATCCATTGGAGAAGGAGAAGAAGATCATGAGATGATGTACCAGGCGTCCGTGCTCAAACAGCACGGGCAGGTAGCTGCGTGGCTGCACGTTGCACAGCATGAACAGCGGCACAAAGATGGCGCGCACCCCCACCAGCACGGGCAACCACCGGCTGTCCTTACCCGGCTGCAGGGAGGGGGAAGGGAGGGAGAGAAGGGGGAAGAAGTTTTGATTCATGACACACACACACACACCCCGACCCATTTCTGTATAATCTGTACATTTAATGTTTCATTTGTTGAATTTTATATGTCACTTGTATAACAATCAGTATATTTTATGGCTCATCTGTTGAATAACTCTTTCTACAACTGTCCTATACTGAATTTCCTGTCTGAGCAATCAATAAAGTAATTTGCTTAATTTGGTTTAGCTCAAGGACACAAGAGCAGTGTGTTCACCTGCCCTGTGTCCTGGGAAACACCGTGACCTTGTGACACAGTCACGTCTAAGTGGAGGAGTGAGGAGGCTGATAAGTCTGTTCTGATAACACGGCAAGTCAACTCACATGAGAACCCACAGGGTATACAGCACTGCACTGAACCCATGCAGACGCAATGCTCACATCACTTATCATGGCTCGGAAGGCGAAGGACAGGGCCGCACCCAGGGCCAGACCCAGAGACAGGAAGAAGGCCATCACGGCGCCGGCCGTCTCCGCCTCGTGCTGCGCCACCTTCCTGCGGGGAGGAACACAGCAGGACATGGAGGATGAGCGGTGTAAGTAGCGTGATTCTTTGATCCACAACACTTGTATTGTGAAGTGGTCCCTTTTTTAAAGGTGCTATATAACCCTAACCCTAACCCCGAGTGTTTAAAATGAGTACTGCAGTCCAAATTACCCCCCCCCCCCCCCCCCACTATGGTGAGTCCTACACCGTAAGTTGGTCAGCTAAAGTATATGTTTGCAATTTATTTATAGTTCACAAATAATAAACTAGCTTGTGGCTTTTTTATAACTGTCAATGTTATGCATGCGTGGCTACTAGCCATGTTTACGATGACACAGATATAACCTAACGTTATTGGTATATTTAGCTCTTAACTATACTGTATATGGATGCAGTATACATATTTTTAAGGTTGGGTAGACTATTTCAATCACAGTTGATCCAGTTTGCTTGCTAGATTCCATGTCTGCAGCACGCTGTGTTTGTGTCTCAATGTCTTTCATATCTGGCAACCCGGGGTAGGATAGTGAACATAAGCATAGTGAACCACAGACACAAAACAAAAACAGATGTTCTGGCCCGGTATGGAAATTTCAAAGGAGAACATGCTAGCTGTAGCATTGTCGTGTCAAGTTTCCTTCTCATTCCATCTCATTTTATAATTTTGTACAGTAAACATGTTACATATAGCACCTTTAAGACCGAAACGACAATATAATGGTGGGAAAAAGAAATTAGCAAATTAGATCCCGTTGTTTGGGGGTATCAGGGTCTCTTACTTGGGCCCGAAGCACATGCACAGGCTGGCCAGGTATCCATTGGAGAAGGAGAAGAAGATCATGAAGATGATGTACCAGGCGTCGTGCTCAAACAGCACGGGCAGGTAGCTGCGTGGCTGCACGTTGCACAGCATGAACAGCGGCACAAAGATGGCGCGCACCCCCACCAGCACGGGCAACCACCGGCTGTCCTTACCCGGCTGCAGGGAGGGGGAAGGGAGGGAGAGAAGGGGGAAAGAAGTTTTGATTCATGACACACACACACACACCCGTCCATTTCTGTAATAATCTGTACATTTAATGTTTCATTTGTTGAATTTTATATGTCACTTGTATAACAATCAGTATATTTTATGGCTCATCTGTTGAATAACTCTTTCTACAACTGTCCTATACTGAATTTCCTGTCTGAGCAATCAATAAAGTATTTGCTTAATTTGGTTTAGCTCAAGGACACAAGAGCAGTGTGTTCACCTGCCCTGTGTCCTGGGAAACACCGTGACCTTGTGACACAGTCACGTCTATGTGGAGGAGTGAGGAGGCTGATAAGTCTGTTCTGATAACACGGCAAGTCAACTCACATGAGAACCCACAGGGTATACAGCACTGCACTGAACCCATGCAGACGCAATGCTCACATCACTTCGCCCCAAACCTCATCAGCCCTAGAATATTCTGTCGGCTTCAGCTGATGGTAGATAAGGTTGCTGGTTCGATTCCCGGGCTCTGCCTAACCAGTGTCCAGTGTCCCTGAGCAAGACACCACCTAACCCTAACTGCTGCTGACGTGTTGGTTGTTACCTTGCATGGTTGGCACCGCCGTCGGTGTATGAATGGGTGAATGTGAGGAAACTGTAAAGCGCTTTGGATAAAATCGCAATATAAATGCAATTCATTAATAAAGCTTTAGCTTGGAAAACTTTGCACAGAGAAAGAATGCTAACATTGTCCCACCCTGTTTTAATCCAGTGAACTGAACTGAAAAGTTTGCGACCACAACTTTAACCTTTTGTCCATCTGCTTCCACACCAATAGTTTTTAACCAAATTAACTCAATGTCCCAGTGAGCGTAATCGCATCGCTCCACCGCACACACACCAAGTGATTAGCAGTAGTTTTGCTAGCTACGAAGCGTGAGTCAGTTTGTATATACAGCATGTCTAAAAAACAAACGAACAATGGTTTGCCAAGATGGATCATCAAATCTCTCCTCTTGCTTAAAAGTCAGCAATCCCCTGTGTGACCCTTTTTGCATAACAGGGGACTGACATCCCCGGAATGGGTTTGATTATTTCCATGTGATTAAAATGTAGAGAGACAGAGAGAAACAGAGAGAGACAGAGGGAGCGAGTGTGAGACAGAGCACACACTGTTTTGAAATCAAGTTATTCTTGGCAGAAAGTAGTGTGGATCTAACGTTCACATATCCTCACTGGTTCCCCTCGACCCTGACCAAGCATGTTCTCTGAGTCACAACTTTGAGGCCATGTACCACAGCCTGTGGGGGACACGCGTACGTGCACGGTCAGGGGTTCCTCATTTGTTTTCTTGAGCTCTTTTTCCATGACCAGATGTTTTCCATGATTTCAATGCAGACGACCCGCTGACTAAAAATCCACCGCAACCATAACTGTTGCCACTTGTGCCGAGTGAAAACATCCGACCCGCTCCCATGCAGTGTGATCGCCACAACATTCCACACCTCCGTCTCAAAACAAAAGCACCAAAAGGTCCAATTTGTGGCGACCGACGGTTTTTTGTAACCCGACACGCCGGATGGTTTGTTACGCAGAAGCATCCGGGAAGTCGTCCCTCGAAACAGATTGGAACTGTTTGGAACTTACAAAAAAAATACTTTGCAGGTGATTGGATGAACCGTGTGTCCATCACCACGCCCCCCGTAGCTGCCACTAGCTCCTCAGAGGACGCTGATTGGTCCAAACCACTGTGGTTCGGCAACAAGCGGACAATTTGAAGCCTGGCCAAGACGGATTCCCGCATGAATGTGGTCTTACAAATCCAGCTGCCTCGCAAGATTAACCTTTTTTTAAGCAAAGCGTAACAATTCAATTGTACTGGTGACACTGGAACACCAGCCTTGTAAATCATCTCAGAGTGACACATTGCTCAATGTGGTCAGTGGTGATGTGTTGTTCATACTGCTGGGCAGCCAGGGTGCTGATGTCCAGTGATGTCGTACTGACCCACATACAGACGCCTGTGAGGCTCCGGCCGGCCCAGTCCATAAGGTTGAAGAGCAGGAAGCAGGCCACGGGGATGAAGTAGGTTTCTGGAAGTAGAAAACTAACAAATAAACTACAGAGACAACATAATTCTAAATCCCCTCATAAACCAGGACTGCCCAATGAACTCTCAAGCCTCTGTCCCACTGGACTAAAACAACACACATCTGGCTTTGGTCTTCCAGTTGGAACGCCGAGTGTCAGCAGTCCTTCTCAGGAAGCATGATTCATGCAGTAGACACTCACCCAGCTCCCGTTGGCACTGAAGAACGCATGAAACCTGACACGGCAGAAAACAGGAAGGCATACTACTGTGTGTGTGTTTTCTGTCCATCTTGTGTGCTTGTCTTGTGTGTGTGTTTTCTGTCCGTCTAGTGTGGTGTAACCGTTGGTTAGCACGATGCAACCTACCCCAGGCACCTCCCTTTGCCACGGACGACTGCACCTCCACCGTCACCGCAGGGAACGTTCCGATGGTGATGGTGAAGATGAAGCACACAGACAGAGCCATCACCCAGATCTGATAGGAAAAAGGTAGGTGCCATAGCTATAATAATACATACATAAAAAATGGGGCACAAGCACTCGGTCTAAAAACAATACAAGAATTTCAACGTTGGCCATAATTTCAAAACGCATTTGTATTTTGGATTGAAGTTCAACGATTCAACCTGGACCCTATTTCCCCATCATTTTGTGACAAATGCGAACACTTTTTTTAATTGGTCCAGTATTGACAAGAGAGGAATTTATCGACCAAACATCTGTGTAGCGATGGTTGCTGCTATACAGCACTAACATGAATTTTCAGGGCTCCTCCATCATCAGGACCCAGGGTGGTGTTGAATAAACCGGTTGATTCTAGAAGTCTGTCTGTTTGAAGTTTGTTTGTGGACAACAACTATTGACTGAGCAGGTGGAAACGTGTGAGCATGGCTAGTGCTCTCTGAGTGTGTGAGAGCCTCACCCAACCCCAGACTTAACCCCGGCCAGGTGAGGCTGCTTAAACCAGCCACCAGCTACACACACACACACTCTACAATCTGAAATGCAACCCTTGGAGGAATAGCGTCCTCTAAGAGTGCTTGTTTTTGCCACTGTTCAGCTCAGATTGTTACAATTATTACAGATTGTGGATCCCTACAGAGAAATACAACTTCTTTACTTTGCTTGGAGTCTTTTTGTCATTATGTTGAACCAAGTCTCAACTCTCACGAGAGACTTCTCCTTGAGCGAGACTTGGTTAGACAATAACAAACCAGATCGAGCAGAAGGATTGGATGTGGATTCATGTGTGTGACAGAGAGAGATTCTGATTCAGAGATTCTGAAACCGCTTGGAATGGCTAATCACACTCACACCTGGTGGCATAATAGGTCTCCTTTAAAGGGTCAGCTCAAGATATTGGCTTTTTCGCCTTTCGTGATCCTTATTCCCGGGGTAAGACGAGAGTAGTGAGATAATGGACCTCATTCTCGAACATTTTCTTAAGTGTCTTCTTAAATATCTTCTTACGAACTTCGTAAGAAATCTGTCCGCCGGATTCATGAACGCGGGGAAATGTGTTCTTAAACCGCCAAAGTGTTCTTAGATGCGCTCCCCGATGAGGAATGCCACTCATTCTTAAATGGAATGCGCGTGCTGTACACCTGAATAGCATACAGACACGCCCCGCCAGCTCCTAAAATAAATAAAAGCACGACACGAACACTGCAAATGGCAGTGAATAAATAAATAAGCACTAAACTCAATCACGTGGATATAGACATAGGGGAATAGAATTGACACATCTACATTCTGTGAATGAACATGTGAATATCCATAACTAAAATATATCATATGGGCCTACATAATATACATAATATACATAATATACATAATATACATAATATACATAATATACATAATATACATAATATACATAACATACATAACATACATAATATACATAATATACATAATATACATAATATACATAACATACATAATATACATACTATACATAATATACATAATATACATAATATACATAATACACATAATATACATACTACACATAATATACATAATATACATAATATACATAATACACATAATATACATACTACACATAATATACATAATATACATAATATACATAATACATACATATACATACATATACATAATATACATAATAATATACATAATAATATACATAATACATAATATACATATACATCATATACATATATACATAATATACATAATATACATAATATACATAATATACATAACATACATAATATACATAATATACATACTATACATAATATACATAACATACATAATATACATAATATACATATATATACATATATGTACATCAATTCTACAGACATATGTAAATAATTATAATAATAATAAATACAGAATATTTGTATCATTAACAATTACGTTTCACATGCATAGTCATGATTCTACGAGGCATCGTGATGTCCTAAAATAAATAAAAGCACGACACGAACACTGCAAATGGCAGTGAATAAATAAATAAGCACTCAACTCAATCACGTGGATATAGACATAGGGGAATAGAATGACACATCTAAGTTCTGTGCAATGAACATGTGATATCCATAACTAAAATATATCATATGGGCCGACATAATATACATAATATACATATATACATAACATACATAACATACATACTATACATACTATACATAATATATACATACATACATAATTACATATTACATAACATACATAACATCATAACATACATAATATACATACTATACATAGTATACATAATATACATATGTACATAACATACATAATATACATAATATACATAATATACATAATATACATAATATACATAACATACATAATATACATAACATACATAATATACATAATATACATAACATACATAATATACATAATATACATAATATACATAATATACATAATATACATAATATACATAATATACATAATATACATAACATACATAACATACATACTATACATAATATACATAATATACATAATGTACATAATGTACATAATATACATAATATACATACTATCATATATATACATAATGACATAATATACAATATACATACTATAACATACATACTATACATCATATACATAATAACTAAGTACATAATATACATAATATAATAATATACAAAATATACAAATATACAAAATATACATAATGTACATAATGTACATAATATACATAATATACATATATACATCGGCCCAAGGACGTATTGTTGTTTAGGACGTTGGTGGGGACATCAGATATTGCGCCAAGGATGCGCAATTACGCTCCCGTGAGGCGCGCGTCGGGCTCCGAGTCAGCGTTAATTCGCGGTTCTGATGCGGAGGGGGTGTGGGTGGATCATTGGTGGGGGACATGTCCCCAGCATCCGCCACCCGGTGGGGACATGTCCCAGCTCCCCACTAAATTCTACGCCCATGATAGGCCCTATCAAGATCCACAAGTAGCCTCCTCATGTATTTAACTCAACTGTACAAGTTGGATTCTGCTCTCAGCCGTCTTGTTCTCTATCTGTTATTTTTTCATTTTGGGTTCTATTTTCTTTACCTGCTTTAGTGTGTACATTGTAAGAGCCAGTGGAGAAACATTCCACTGCTCATCTTACTGGTATGATGTTGATGTGACATGTGACTGGTTTGGCCGGTGCGCCATCGGTTTTCACTGTTCGCTTTGGCATGATTCTGTGTGCACACGGTCCTGTTGTTGCCCTTATAAGGAGCTGGCGGGGCGTGTCTGTATGCTAATTCAGGTGTACGAGCACGCGCATTCCATTTAAGAATGAGTGCCATTCCTCATCGGGGAGCGCATCTAAGAAACACTTTGGCGGTTTAAGAACCACATTTCCCCGCGTTCATGGAATCCGGCGGACAGATTTCTTACGAAGTTCGTAAGAAGATATTTAAGAAGACACTTAAGAAAATGTTCGAGAATGAGGTCCATTATCTCACTACTCTCGTCTTACCCCGGGAATAAGGATCACGAAAGGCGAAAAAGCCAATATCTTGAGCTGACCCTTTAAAAGGAGACCTATTATGCCACCAGGTGTGAGTGTGATTAGCCATTCCAAGCGGTTTCAGAATCTCTGAATCAGAATCTCTCTCTGTCACACACATGAATCCACATCCAATCCTTCTGCTCGATCTGGTTTGTTATTGTCTAACCAAGTCTCGCTCAAGGAGAAGTCTCTCGTGAGAGTTGAGACTTGGTTCAACATAATGACAAAAAGACTCCAAGCAAAGTAAAGAAGTTGTATTTCTCTGTAGGGATCCACAATCTGTAATAATTGTAACAATCTGAGCTGAACAGTGGCAAAAACAAGCACTCTTAGAGGACGCTATTCCTCCAAGGGTTGCATTTCAGATTGTAGAGTGTGTGTGTGTGTGTAGCTGGTGGCTGGTTTAAGCAGCCTCACCTGGCCGGGGTTAAGTCTGGGGTTGGGTGAGGCTCCACACACTCAGAGAGCACTAGCCATGCTCACACGTTTCCACCTGCTCAGTCAATAGTTGTTGTCCACAAACAAACTTCAAACAGACAGACTACTAGAATCAACCGGTTTATTCAACACCACCCTGGGTCCTGATGATGGAGGAGCCCTGAAAATTCATGTTAGTGGCTGTATAGCAGCAACCATCGCTACACAGATGTTTGGTCGATAAATTCCTCTCTTGTCAATACTGGACCAATTAAAAAAAGTGTTTGCATTTTGTCACAAAATGATGGGGAAATGGGGTCCAGGTTGAATCGTTGAACTTCAATCCAAAATACAAATGCGTTTTGAAACTATGGCCAACGTTGAAATTCTTGTATTGTTTTTAGACCGAGTGCTTGTGCCCCATTTTTTATGTATGTATTATTATAGCTATGGCACCTACCTTTTTCCTATCAGATCTGGGTGATGGCTCTGTCTGTGTGCTTCATCTTCACCATCACCATCGGAACGTTCCCTGCGGTGACGGTGGAGGTGCAGTCGTCCGTGGCAAAGGGAGGTGCCTGGGGTAGGTTGCATCGTGCTAACCAACGGTTACACCGCACTAGACGGACCGAAAACACACACACAAGACAAGCACACAAGATGGACAGAAAACACACACACAGTAGTATGCCTTCCTATTTTCTGCCGTGTCAGGTTTCATGCGTTCTTCAGTGCCAACGGGAGCTGGGTGAGTGTCTACTGCATGAATCATGCTTCCTGAGAAGGACTGCTGACACTCGGCGTTCCAACTGGAAGACCAAAGCCAGATGTGTGTTGTTTTAGTCCAGTGGGACAGAGGCTTGAGAGTTCATTGGGCAGTCCTGGTTTATGAGGGGATTTAGAATTATGTTGTCTCTGTAGTTTATTTGTTAGTTTTCTACTTCCAGAAACCTACTTCATCCCCGTGGCCTGCTTCCTGCTCTTCAACCTTATGGACTGGGCCGGCCGGAGCCTCACAGGCGTCTGTATGTGGGTCAGTACGACATCACTGGACATCAGCACCCTGGCTGCCCAGCAGTATGAACAACACATCACCACTGACCACATTGAGCAATGTGTCACTCTGAGATGATTTACAAGGCTGGTGTTCCAGTGTCACCAGTACAATGAATTGTTACGCTTTGCTTAAAAAAAGGTTAATCTTGCGAGGCAGCTGGATTTGTAAGACCACATTCATGCGGGAATCCGTCTTGGCCAGGCTTCAAATTGTCCGCTTGTTGCCGAACCACGGTGGTTTGGACCAATCAGCGTCCTCTGAGGAGCTAGTGGCAGCTACGGGGCGTGGTGATGGACACACGGTTCATCCAATCACCTGCCAAGTATTTTTTTTGTAAGTTCCAAACAGTTCCAATCTGTTTCGAGGGACGACTTCCCGGATGCTTCTGCGTAACAAACCATCCGGCGTGTCGGGTTACAAAAAACCATCGGTCGCCACAAATTGGACCTTTTGGTGCTTTTGTTTTGAGACGGAGGTGTGGAATGTTGTGGCGATCACACTGCATGGGAGCGGGTCGGATGTTTTCACTCGGCACAAGTGGCAACAGTTATGGTTGCGGTGGATTTTTAGTCAGCGGGTCGTCTGCATTGAAATCATGGAAAACATCTGGTCATGGAAAAAGAGCTCAAGAAAACAAATGAGGAACCCCTGACCGTGCACGTACGCGTGTCCCCCACAGGCTGTGGTACATGGCCTCAAAGTTGTGACTCAGAGAACATGCTTGGTCAGGGTCGAGGGGAACCAGTGAGGATATGTGAACGTTAGATCCACACTACTTTCTGCCAAGAATAACTTGATTTCAAAACAGTGTGTGCTCTGTCTCACACTCGCTCCCTCTGTCTCTCTCTGTTTCTCTCTGTCTCTCTACATTTTAATCACATGGAAATAATCAAACCCATTCCGGGGATGTCAGTCCCCTGTTATGCAAAAAGGGTCACACAGGGGATTGCTGACTTTTAAGCAAGAGGAGAGATTTGATGATCCATCTTGGCAAACCATTGTTCGTTTGTTTTTTAGACATGCTGTATATACAAACTGACTCACGCTTCGTAGCTAGCAAAACTACTGCTAATTACTTGGTGTGTGTGCGGTGGAGCGATGCGATTACGCTCACTGGGACATTGAGTTAATTTGGTTAAAAACTATTGGTGTGGAAGCAGATGGACAAAAGGTTAAAGTTGTGGTCGCAAACTTTTCAGTTCAGTTCACTGGATTAAAACAGGGTGGGACAATGTTAGCATTCTTTCTCTGTGCAAAGTTTTCCAAGCTAAAGCTTTATTAATGAATTGCATTTATATTGCGATTTTATCCAAAGCGCTTTACAGTTTCCTCACATTCACCCATTCATACACCGACGGCGGTGCCAACCATGCAAGGTAACAACCAACACGTCAGCAGCAGTTAGGGTTAGGTGGTGTCTTGCTCAGGGACACTGGACACTGGTTAGGCAGAGCCCGGGAATCGAACCAGCAACCTTATCTACCATCAGCTGAAGCCGACAGAATATTCTAGGGCTGATGAGGTTTGGGGCGAAGTGATGTGAGCATTGCGTCTGCATGGGTTCAGTGCAGTGCTGTATACCCTGTGGGTTCTCATGTGAGTTGACTTGCCGTGTTATCAGAACAGACTTATCAGCCTCCTCACTCCTCCACTTAGACGTGACTGTGTCACAAGGTCACGGTGTTTCCCAGGACACAGGGCAGGTGAACACACTGCTCTTGTGTCCTTGAGCTAAACCAAAATAAGCAAATACTTTATTGATTGCTCAGACAGGAAATTCAGTATAGGACAGTTGTAGAAAGAGTTATTCAACAGATGAGCCATAAAATATACTGATTGTTATACAAGTGACATATAAAATTCAACAAATGAAACATTAAATGTACAGATTATTACAGAAATGGACGGGGGGGGTGTGTGTGTGTGTGTGTGTGTGTGTGTGTGCGTGTGTGTGTGTGTGTGTCATGAATCAAAACTTCTTTCCCCCTTCTCTCCCTCCCTTCCCCCTCCCTGCAGCCGGGTAAGGACAGCCGGTGGTTGCCCGTGCTGGTGGGGGTGCGCGCCATCTTTGTGCCGCTGTTCATGCTGTGCAACGTGCAGCCACGCAGCTACCTGCCCGTGCTGTTTGAGCACGACGCCTGGTACATCATCTTCATGATCTTCTTCTCCTTCTCCAATGGATACCTGGCCAGCCTGTGCATGTGCTTCGGGCCCAAGTAAGAGACCCTGATACCCCCAAACAACGGGATCTAATTTGCTAATTTCTTTTTCCCACCATTATATTGTCGTTTCGGTCTTAAAGGTGCTATATGTAACATGTTTACTGTACAAAATTATAAAATGAGATGGAATGAGAAGGAAACTTGACACGACAATGCTACAGCTAGCATGTTCTCCTTTGAAATTTCCATACCGGGCCAGAACATCTGTTTTTGTTTTGTGTCTGTGGTTCACTATGCTTATGTTCACTATCCTACCCCGGGTTGCCAGATATGAAAGACATTGAGACACAAACACAGCGTGCTGCAGACATGGAATCTAGCAAGCAAACTGGATCAACTGTGATTGAAATAGTCTACCCAACCTTAAAAATATGTATACTGCATCCATATACAGTATAGTTAAGAGCTAAATATACCAATAACGTTAGGTTATATCTGTGTCATCGTAAACATGGCTAGTAGCCACGCATGCATAACATTGACAGTTATAAAAAAGCCACAAGCTAGTTTATTATTTGTGAACTATAAATAAATTGCAAACATATACTTTAGCTGACCAACTTACGGTGTAGGACTCACCATAGTGGGGGGGGGGGGGGGGGGGGTAATTTGGACTGCAGTACTCATTTTAAACACTCGGGGTTAGGGTTAGGGTTATATAGCACCTTTAAAAAAGGGACCACTTCACAATACAAGTGTTGTGGATCAAAGAATCACGCTACTTACACCGCTCATCCTCCATGTCCTGCTGTGTTCCTCCCCGCCACCCCCCCATCCCTAGTGAACACCGCTCATCCTCCATGTCCTGCTGTGTTCCTCCCCGCAGGAAGGTGGCGCAGCACGAGGCGGAGACGGCCGGCGCCGTGATGGCCTTCTTCCTGTCTCTGGGTCTGGCCCTGGGTGCGGCCCTGTCCTTCGCCTTCCGAGCCATGTTAGGACATCACGATGCCTCGTAGAATCATGACTATGCATGTGAAACGTAATTGTTAATGATACAAATATTCTCGTATTTATTATTATTATAATTATTTGGGCGCACTCCAAATAGGTCGCTACGACTGCTTTTCCGCGTTCTTAAATCCCGTTCTTAGCTAAGAATCAATCCCAGATGAGAAAACATTCATGAATGCCAGAATTGACACAGGAACTTCGTAAGTGGAGTTAAGAAGAAATTTCTTCTTAACTTTTTCTTAACTGCATTCCAGAATGAGGTCCAATGTCTTTGTCGACCGATTCACTACATACCTGGTACTGGTTAGCATTAGCTCCATAACTCAACTTAATACACCTGATAATGCAAATGGGAACCTGTTTACCTGTGTCCATCTGGAATTATCTACATTAAAAGGCAGAATACGTAACAATTGCCAAAATCACAACATTTGAGATTTGAAATGACCTCTGACTCATGCGTTTTGTCAGGTTAAGTATTTATTGTTTGCAAATGATAAACTAGCTCATGTTATATAGACCATTGATATAAGTGTCACTCAACGGCAGTAGCCACAAAGTGGACGAGGCTTTTTACGTCGGATAGAATCTAGGGGGATAGAATCTAGTGGGGGAATCTAGTATCTCCTTTGATCCGGTGCCTTTGCTTGATACCATGGCTGCAGCACGTTGTGTTTCTCTGCCATTTTGTTTCATATCTGGCAAGTCGCCGTACTCCCAAGTACAGACAAGTACAGACCCAAACAAAAATAAATGTTCCGCGTCGGCCTGGACATTTCCAAGGAGAGACCATATGGGCTGTAGCAGTGTTGTTGGAGAAGTTTTGACTTGTTTCGGCGTGTTTCCTTTGCTGTTTTTGGATGTTGTTTGTGTTGGTTGTAAAACTTTTAACCTTTCAGAGCGGGATTTCAGTTCAAGAGACGTAGTCGTTACATTTTTGTCGCCTAAAAATGTCTTGTTCAGTGTTCGGTTGTACTAGAAGACAGGCAACCCCCCCCCCCCCTTCTCATCACTTCACATCTGTCTGCTGTCCACTTCTTACATACAGTACAGTCTATGGTGCGTGTGTGTGTGTGTGTGCACGATGTTTACCTGTTTAAAGATGCCGAGCACAGAGGGGGTCGACCTGGCTGCCGCCCCTGCTGCACCCTTCTCCCCCGACCTGTCTGGGGGGAACACACACACACACACACGTAAATCATCGCTCTGCTGCTGATGTGGTTATGCCCGCGCACCGTTAACAGTACACCCGCCACAGAGACGTGAGCTTGTCACGTATCATTTGGGACACACACACACACACACACACACACACACACACACACACACACACACACACACACACACACACACACACACACACACACACACACACCTCGCTAAATAGCTAAACTGTACGGTTCATGTACAGTGCGTACTCTCAGCCTGTCTCACACGTGCAAATTTAGATCCTTCTCAGTGGTTTCCTGTCTGCTCTAGCAAGCATTCCATCGACTGGGTTCAGGCAAAACGACAACAACACAAGCAACTCACTATCACCGGCCGTGAGCGGTGTTAATCCTAAACCTTACTGGTATTTGCTGATTGTAACATCCTATAGTATACGCGTGTATATAATCTACCTTTCTTCAGCAGGTCCATCCTGTTCTCCTCCTCAGCCGAGAGCACAGATCCATTACTCTCCATGCAGTGCTGGAAGAACTCCTGAATAACAAACAACAGCATAAACAACAACAATACAAATAATATCCATGGAGTGAACCATGAAGGAAAACATGAATGTCCTGCCAACAATGATTTTGTTGTTTCTTATCTGGCAACCCAGGGTACAGTTGAGAATAGCACACAGGCCAGTATATCGACTTGGCACGTATTCTCATGACAATTAGTTCAGTTAGTACCATATATTTTTTACTTATTGCACCTTTAAAAAAAGGCCAATTCCAAAAACATAACCAGAACTCTATTTCGTATCGAATAAGGATACAGGTAGCCCCGACAATAACAAGTGATTTGAGAAAGCGGAGGAGTAAACCGTTATTCAGAACAAAAGAGTGCTGTAGTAAAATAAGATGAGTTCTTGGTTTTGGTATTCCTATTCCTTTTTAACATAGTTTGTTCCAGATATACACACATCACTAGATTCATGTTGGCGGGGTCATGAAAAGCAACAATGTAGTTGTAGTGCTCATCTCCTTGCAGCGAGTCAATTGTTGTTTTTCAAGGCGACAGACGGACGGACGGAGGCAGAGAGCGAGGGAGGCCGGGGCGACAGGGCCGTACCATCTTGGGCAGAGCGAGGTAGGACAGGATCGCCAGGAAGATGACCACACAGGCCGTGATGAAGTAGCCGAAGGCGCTGTCCTGCAGGGCGGAGCCAGCTGCAGAGATAAGGACAGACAGTACGGTTACTCAGGGCATCAGTGCAACTTATTCAACTTATGTTGTTTTTTTGCCAATCAATTGTTTGGGTATTTGCACATGCATTGAAATAGACTGTGACTGTGTTAACTAGTGTGTTTGCATGTTAGCTAGCTAGCAAGCTATCACTCAAGCGAGACTCCATTGAGTGACTCCTACTCCCTAACCCCAACTCATCTACTAAACTAAGTTAAATGCATTCAAGTAACGTTATGAGAGTTTCTTAGCCTTTTCTCAAGCCCCTTTGCCACTGAACAACACCCAACAGCTTTTGCCTTACAATCTGCTTACAATCGCCGTTCATTCGCAGAGACTCATTTCTCTGCAGTATTCACAGCTATTTTTCGGCTCCAGCTCCGATCGGCACCGATGGAAACATGACACGTGGGCGGACAGGCTCAAGCGCGATTCTACGACTTATCTGCAACTTATGCAACTCTTTTGTTATCACAGTCACAAATTCCGTCCGTCTCTGCCCAAGCAATTCTGGGAAATTGTTCCATTGCCTGTTGTTTTACGTGTATGTGCACATTGAAATAAAACATACACACTTGTTTCCAGGCAGATCAGTTGTCATGTGCTGATCAGTTTTTAAAAAGGTTTTACAATGTGTCCATTTTATTCTGGTTGAAGTACCTCAGTGACCTCACAGCTGGCTACGGCCATGGAAGGGGGAGGAGTAAGGGTGTGGTGTGTGTTTTAACAGAGGGTGTGTTGTGTTATAGTGCAGAGGGAAGGGGGGGGGGGCATACTTACTGGCCAAGGCGCAGATCATGGAGAAGGCGGCGAAGGTTCCGGCCAGCCCCTGGCCACTCATGATGGGGGTGGTGTAGGAGGCCGGCAGCATCCCCACCAGGCCAAACAAACTCCCTTGGAGCACCGCCCCGAACGCTGAAGACGAGGAGTGGGGGTGGGGGGAGCAGGACACAGAAGAAGACACAAGGACACAGCTTTGCTTTAATGCCACGTCTCTAGTGCTTTATTAAAGTAAACCTGCAACCGTGATAGCCGTTAATAGCTTCAATTTGGTAGCCCTTATCACTCAGTCTCATTAGAACCTGTACAAACTGGGCCAAACGTCTGGCGAGCAGATGTTTGGCACAGTTTAACTGGGAGTCTCCCAAGGGCCTGTCCATCTCAAACTGGCTTAAAGACACAATATCAATAAAAAATAAATAAAAAATGAGGTTCCACCCAAAGTTTCTTCAATAATTGGCAGCCATTCACTGATCACTTCACAGAACTACAGGCTATGGCCAGAATAACTGTGGACTTGAGTTGGAGGAACATGTTGTATTCAATCTTTCAAGGGTGGTTGCGTGTTTGGATGAGACGGATCACGGCAATACATGTGGACGGTCAGAGAGCGGCGGAGCACAGCAACCCGAGGTGCTTCTTCTCACCACCGTGAACTCACAACTCCTTCAAACTCAAACTCCCCAGAGGAGAAGTCTCTCCCTCCCTCTCCCATATCAAAGTCGGCCACAAGTCGGGTCACAGTGCACCCGGGGCCTGGGTGTGTGGGGAGAGGGGGAGGTGAGCCAAGGAGGAGAGGATGAGCTTTCCCCCGCGGCTCTGCATCCCAGGATAAATAAGCCGGCTCAGTGGGAAGGGGGAATCGGAGCGCGAGTGTTCCAGGGCCCCCCCGGCGGCCTCATTGTGACCGGGGGCCGCGCTGCAGAGGCGAGGGGTGTTCGCTCATCTGCATCCTGCTCACACAGAATGGAGGGGGGGGGATTACCCCCGCAGTCCGAGCAGATCATTCCGATCACAGCTGGGGGGGGGAGCAGCACAGGGAGAAGTTATGTTGGCGGGGTGTGTGTGTACCAGGGTTCGCACGCTATTGTCATTTTCAAATTCAATGACTTTCCATGACTTTTTAAGCACTCGGTAGGACATTTTCCATGACCAAAAATAACCTATACAGTACTGTACATCCACCATAAAAAAATTAATAAACGAAATAAAAACTCTGGCGACATAAATAAAAAAACAATCGTCTTTTAACATCTGTTTCAAACCGTTCTTTATAGCTTTAAACTAGCGCACGACGACTGAATGCATAGCCTACACGAACCTGAATGCCGTGGCCTGTGTGCGTATGTGATTGATTCGCTGCCTTGAAATAGGACAGGAAATAGGACTGTTTCTCCTCGTCCAAGTGGGCCATGTAGCGTTGCCTTGCTCCAGAGGCAAAATACAGGAGTTCTTTGGCGATGTCCACATTCAGCACCCCGCCGACTGAGTGAATGTGATCAACAATAATGCGCTGTGATACTAAAGACGTGTGTGTGTGTGTGTACTAAAGTTCTCAACCTCCAGCTGCTTATTAATAGAAATTCCACGTTCCACACTCGCCTGGCCATGCGAGAGGAGCAATAGATGTCAATGACTCAAGTCAACTCTTCTTTTCCATCCACTTTGGATTAAAGATGCACTTGCCCGGCATTTTTGCTGATTTTTGTTGGCTATTTTAACACTTGAATATGCAACGCTGACATTGAAAGTCGCGCCCGTCAAAGAAAATGGTGCCTGCAGTCCTGCACGCAAGTAGGTCTGTTGTACGCCCCTCCCCCGCCCACTGCACAGGCCTAACGAGTGATCACACTTTCGTAAATGTAAAATATTTTTCACAAGATTGTTTTAAAAGATGTTAAGCGCGTACTTATGTAAGAATAATTAATTCCATGACTTTCAAGCACCTTTTTAATTTTCAAGGACATTTCAGGACTGGATTTTACCACTATGAAATTCCATGACTTTCCAGGTTTTTAAGCACCCGTACGAACCCTGGTGTACACGCCTGCAGGGACAAAAACAAAGCTATAACTCCAGAATAGTCTACACACACTTAAAGTGCATCAAACTTTCTCCATTTTATTAATTTGTTTATGGGCAGGGAGATGGAGACAGACACAGGACTGTGGGTTGCGAGAGAAGGAATAGCACGAGTCTTGCACGAGACTAGGACTCACAGTTGATGCAGATGATTTTGATCATGGTGACCGTGAAGAATGGCAGGGGCTCCATCGGCACCTTGACCAAGATGGCCGTCATCAGGAACACCACCAGGATGACCGTGAGGCTGCCGGAAATACGCAGCTTCTGGGGGATCCTGGGCAAGAGATTTAGAGAGACGGAGGGAGAACGAGAGACAGAGAGAGGGAGAACGAGAGAGAAATAACAAGAGAGAGAGAAAGAGAGGCAGAAGGAGATGGAGAGATGGGGGGGGGGGGGGGGATATAGATAGAGGGAGATGGGATGAAACCAGAGGAGATGGAGAGAGAGATAGGGGTGATGGAGGGAGAGAGCGATATAGATAGAGGGAGATACAGGAAAAGAAAAGCGAGAGACGGCGGGGGAGACGGGATGGGGAGGGATATATAGAGAGATGGATTGAGAAAGCGTTTCATGATTAGGGTTTACCGATGTGCAATAAATGCCCAACCCACTGACACATGAACATTTCTATCAGCTGTGCAAGGAGGTGCCATGTTGTTGCAGACCCGCGACGGAGGAGTGTGGAGACGCTCGGAGTTCACCCGCCAACACATAACATCTACAAAAATAAACCTATGCACCGAGGGCAGCGGGAGCACACGCAGCTGGGAGAAAATGCGTGAACGTGCATTCCATGCTCCCCCCGCCTCGCTCCATGCCAAGGAGCAGGGGCCGTGCCATGGCTTGGAGACTCCAACTATTGGATCGTGAGGGGCCAAGTGAGGGTCAGTGGAGGTTTTATTTAATTTTGTTTTAAAAGGCACTATATGTAAGAATCAGTGCATTGTGAGCTCCGTGGGTTGAGACAATAACAATCAGAAACTAATGTTAGTTCTCATCATAATTAAACCTTGTACACACTTAAAAAAAAGCTATAAAATATATATTTTTTTATATTATACTCAAATATAAGAGAAATCAGCCCAAAAGCTGTTCTACGCAATGGAGAAAGTCAGGAAAGCTCTCATGTTTTAAAGGTACTGTATGTAAGAATAATGAATCTGTTCAGGGACTACATGTAGGATTTTACAGCACAAATCGCTTTAAATTGCCAGTTTGTGAGCAGGGTTATGGTTAGGGTTGGTTGAAGTTAAACATGGAATATGAATGTAGATATAGATGAGCAAAATGAGTGAGTATAGTATAAAGAAATAAATATGAAAGTGTTACGTGCCATGTCGCATGTGTGTTTGTTTGTGGGTGTGCTTCTGGTTCTCGTTTGTCTTCCCAGGTGCCGCCCATCCTTTTTCCTGATTGTATGGCCTGCCCTCCAATTGTGTTTTTGTTTTACCTTTAGAGAAGCTTTGGTTTTGTTTTGCCAAGTTGCTTTCCTTAGGCTCCACCACCCTTTACCCTTCCTTGTGTTTTCTCTAAATAATAAATCCCCCTTTACTCGTCCGTGTGTTCCACCTCTGGTCGTTGTGTTAGTTCCATTAACCCCTGGACCCCTTTTAAAGGACCGTCACAAGAGACTAAGATAACAAAAAACACAGGAAGTGTGTTTGTGGGGTCAGGAGATATGAATAACATTCCAGGGCGTGTTTGTGGAGGTCAAGGATAATTTGGAGGGGGGTGAGCCCGTCCTCGATCCATCCAGCTCTAATTAAAGCAAAACACACCAGCGCTGGAAGGTTCTCACACACACACACACACACACACACACACACACACACACACACACACACACACACACACACACACACACACACACACACACACACACACACACACACACACACACACACACACACACACACACCCCCCACCACCCCACCCCCACCCCCCCCCCCCCCAGGCTGGCTGAGGCTCAAGGAATTTCCAGCAGATAGCGAGGGCCATTTTAAACTTGGTCTGCCCATATGATGTTACACTTTACATGGCATATTACAAGTTAAATTTACAGTCCTGTTGCATGGTTACCAACTCTTACACCAAGCTCTGTATTCTTAACCTCTTCCGTTCTTATCAATTCAAAAACCTGGCATTTTCAAAACAAGGACAGGGACATGGAACGCCATAGAACAAATCTGGCCTCCATTGCGGCTGCTCTGATCTCTTCTAGTTGAAAAATATCCAAACTTTTCAGAAAAATTGGGGTACATTTTCAGCAAAAAGCATATACGTGTGGACGTATATGTTGCATATACGTCTGCATATCTTGCTGCTTTTATCACTCACGGATGTATAACAAGAAATGAAATGATCGATACAATGTTAAGCTAGGAGCTAAGGAGCTAACGTGGCTAGGTGTCATAGAAACAGTGCAGCGTGCCACGCTAGTGCATTTGTGCTAGCAGCAGACGCCATGTGGGACACTCGTGACCCATTAGTGACTCTGCACGTATTAATACAACACTCGCCACCAGCTCACGGGGGCCCTGTGTGTGTGCTTGGCTGACCTCTGGTGTATGAAGGAGTTGAGGCAGGTGAAGATGAGCAGCGGCACCATGGCGCACAGCGTCATCACGTTGTTGAACTTGGACTCTAGGACGCTCCGAGTGTCCAGGAGTCCGCCGGTCGCGTTGGTCGTCTGATTGGACAGTGCGTCGCCGGGCAGGTCCTTTAGCCGGCTGGTGAAATACTGGGCAGGTAGAGGAGACGTGTTAAAAAAATGTTTTGGATGCTGCTACTCTTGGTCAGGTCTCCCTTGTAAAAGATCTTTGATCTCAATGGGACAAACCTGGTCAAATAAAGTAAAATAAAAAATAAAACAATTTAAAAGAAAATCTGATGTTTCGTCAGTTCTGGGTGAACTTTCACTTCTTTGGAGACTTGAACGTTAATTAACAAACACTTGGGAACATTGTTTATATATTTTTTTTTTATCTGAGAAACTACATTTCAACCATCCCCTTGTGAATAAGAACTTAAAACAAGCGATGGGAGTTAGTAATACAATACATAAACATCTCAGAGTCCAATGGCTACGTGTGCACCGCCACCCCCTGAGAGGCATCCCATGTTGATCCACGTTGGGGTAGGATGGAGGGGAGTCACCCTCCATGCCCAGGGGCATGATGGGGGATTAAAAAAACTATGTAGGGCCCCTTATAAGCCCACCTGTCTGGAGCCAATCAAACCAGGTGGCTTTGGGCGGGATGGCAAAATAAATAAACCCTCCCTCTCTGTGTATATTAAGTGACCTTCCTGGGTAAGTAGGGCTGGACCTTGTGGCCTTTTTAAAAGCCTATGAAGTCACAAAGGTCAGCATCCCGTCAAGAGATTCAGTTTCAGTAGCATAAGCCGCATTTCTGAGGACAATAATTAGTTTGAAAGGAAATGCTGTTGTGGTCCGGGTTACCATGGTAGCAGTCATAAAGAAATTCCATGGTAAAAGGGTTCCCAGGCCCAAGATGAAGAAAATTATCCACACAGCATTGTATCTGGGAAAGGAAAACACAAGTTAGTCAACATCATCAGACTCCTTATTTGTGTGTGTGTGTGTGTGTGTGTGTGTGTGTGTGTGTGTGTGTGTGTGTGTGTGTGTGTGTGTGTGTGTGTGTGTGTGTGTGTGTGTGTGTGTGTGGTGTGTGTGTGTGTGTGTGTGTGTGCACAAGAGAGAGATACTAATAGGGGGGGCGGCAGTAGCTCAGGAAGGTTGCTGGTTCGATCCCCGGCTCCCCCCTAGCCAAGTGTCGAAGTGTCCCTGAGCAAGACACCTCTAACCTCAACTGCTCCCGACGAGCGGACGGTTGCTTTGCAGGGTTGATATGAATGTGTGTGAATGTGAGGCCTTATTGTAAATCAGCGTCTTCAAATACTGCACGGCATTCTTACCGGTCAATTGGGGCGTTGAGGACAGTCATGGTTCCCGGCTTACAAATTGGCACTTGTTCTGAAATGACAAGCCAGCAACACCGAACACTGTTAGGCTAAGAGACGGGCACAGCCACAACAGCACTGTGGGTGATTACTTGCAGTGTTGGGCAGTAGCGTCGCTACTTGTAGCGACGCTAGTAACTAACTACAATTCTCAGTAGCTTGGCGGTAACGTCACTATTTCCTGAATCAAGTAACCTTTCAGTAGCTTAACTCTTTTATTGATCAAGTAGCGTGGTAACGACCACATAAGCTATTTTTTATATGGCTTAACACAGTGGAGAAGCAGTTCGTAAAATAAATTATATTATCCACAACACAAGCACTCAAGATTGTTCGGAACGGGGGCACACACACAGCCATCCAAAGCGTTCTGTTTACTGCCCTCAACTTCCACGTGACTTTGAACTCCAATCGGACCGTAGTGAGCATTGACATCCTCGTCTGCAGATGTCAGTCATGGGTTTAATCGTGCAGAGTCGTGAATTGAATGAAGAAAAGGATATCAAACTAAGGTTAATAGCAGGTGGACTTGAGATCTTTGTGACTGTGAGAAGTAGCGGGAACGTAATGGCAGAAGGAGGAGACGGAGAAGAATGTATTCAAACGCCCTGGCCATACCTGTCCTTGTGTGAGACCACGGATAAAAGCTATGTCTTTCGGTGCCTACTTTGCAACCCTAAGAAGAAGCTTCTCTCAACATCTAAGACTTCAAGTACGAACTTAAGAACACATATTCAGGTAAGGATGACGACTGAATGCTAGCTAATAGCTATAGCTAAGTTTCAATAGTGCAGCATATGGGTCCGTGTACTTTTGCATTCATTGGATTTCCGATTTTGAAACTAAATCCACAATTGAGAAAATATTAATTTTCTGTATGAAACAGTTTATTGGAAAAGCCTCAAAATTCTATTAATGTCATTTGCAATTGTCATTTTGGCTTGGGTAGGCTATGCTAGGCTAGATTTCGGCGCATAGTGCTAAAGTGACCACAAGACCAAGCAGCATGGGCTTTATGTGCACGCAAAGATGAAAATAGATATAAATAGACAGATATACCAATGTTTTACAGACATATTGTTTGATCCACAGTGTGTCTACTGCAGCGTGAGTCTGATGCCTGAGCAAAAGTCACTAACGGGAGGCAAAATTTCAATATAATATTATTTAGCAGACATGTTATAACCTCATCTGGCCTTGTCCATTTTAAAAGCAACATTGGTTAGGCAACTCAACTCCTTTGGTGTTCCATTGTTAGTTAGACAATGTATGCTTCTGGTTCACCTGAAGAAAGAAACAAAATCAGATTATTGAGGTAGACTTATGATATTGAAGTCTATAATAAGGAAATATACAAAAACCTATTTTGAGGGTTAAATTAAAGTGTAGCCTAATTATAACAGGTTAACAACCATTTTTAGGGAAAATTAAGGGGGAATGAAGCAAAGGTTTCTCTCCTCTCTCCCTGTACATCCCAAAATGTTTAACATTTGAGTTGGTCCATATGGGGAATTATGGAGCACCATTGGCACATCCTCTTCAGGGGATGTGTTAATTGAAACCAGGGATGGTTTTTTATAAAGTCCTACTTAACTGGATGGTTTGACTTTCTGTGTTTTGTTTGTTAGCATAGACCTTCCAGCCCAGTTGAAGAATAATGCCTGGAGTATAGTACTCCAGGCATTTATTCTTCACTGGCTGGAAGGTTCTAATAAAGAAATGGGAAATTCCAGCAATCTTTGGTCTTTGATTTAATTAATTATAGTGACTCTGGCATGTATATTGATAACCCAATGGAATTGACTGTGCATGAATTTGGTCATTTAAACATGTAGTTTCTCATGTTGATTGCCATGTTAAGTTGGCGCAACTTAAAGTAGCTTCACATGTAGTTAACTACTTTTGCAGTGTTTGTGTAACTTAGCTTGCTACATTTGACTGGGTGGTAGCTTCTGTGTAGTGAAGCTTCATTCATGGCAGAGTAACTGGTAGCTTAGCTCACTACATTTTCAAAGTAGCTTGCCCAACACTGATTACTTGACACAGTAATGATCCAAGACCGTGTACTACCAACAGGTTGCATCATACACAGAGCAATGTCTGCCTGCCCCGTGAAGCAACCAATGAGTCGGCCAGATGTTGCTCATTAGACCGCGATACGCAACAGGGCTGTAACCACCAACCCAAGTCACTGAACATAATTTTCCAATGCTCAAAACAAAGACTTCAAAATTCAACACACATCCATGTATTTAATCGTTTCCTGCCAACATTCCTGGTGGGGTTTTTCCAACATCTTCAAATCAGCAAACACCAGAGACAAAACCAGCCAACTTCAGTGGTTAAAAATGCTCCACAGCCAAACTAAAGCAATGCACTGCATTTCTTTCTTGGAAATAACCTTAAGAATTTCAAACTAAGGCTAAATGTGACCAATTATCCTTAAACACCTTCAACAATTCCATTCATACATTAAATAAACCCGATTAAAGTATGAATGTTCTTGGTCATTTACAACCTAAAATGGTTTAATGGTCTAATCTTCCTGATCAACTTGCTTGGAGCAGAATTCCTCTGGGATCAAATGGTGAGGCAGGCCAGGCTACATGGAGAAATCACAAAAAAGCTGTGCTTGGTGCATTGTATACCAAGTATACCATGTTTCACGGGACCCCTCCCCACAGATTTTTTTTGCTGGACATGCCTCTCCTCCTCTGAGGTCTCCCGCCTCCCTTAGAACTCGTTGTCCTCCACTAACTCCTCCCCTGCTTGTCAGACAGCTTAAGTGATGCCCTTATAAGACAGATGCAGAGGGCATTGCACAATTTATCTAATTTCCCCTCATCCGTGACATATCACCATAATGCAAGGCAGCTTCAATATGAATCTCATATTGGTACGCATAGATTATATAAAAGGTATGCATAGATTATATAAAGTCTCCCCACCCGCCCAACTCAACCTCCACTTCTTAGCAACATCTTTTCCCCACACATTTACATTGAGGGCATTTGTCAGATGCTTTTATCCAAAGTGACTTACAAAGAGTACATTTGTTGAAGGAGAGGCAGCAATATATCACTGTGGTACCTGAAGATAAGAATAGAGCTGTTTTCCAGCATTCATATTTACGAGACTAATAGAACGGGTTTCATAATTGCTCAGTTGCCTGCATAAGTAGCTGGGCAGGCGTGCGATTATAAGCATGATACAACATCTGAGAACGAACAACAAAGTTGTTAAGACTTACAAACACGCAGGTTAGTGCTGGGATTATCAGAGGAGGGAGGGGGGGGGAGGGGCGGTTATGCAGAGTCCAGGTGAAGTTTGAACAGGTGGGTCTTGAGTAGGGCTGGGCGATAAAACAATAACGATATGTATCGCGATAGACACGTAATCAATATCGATAGAAAATGCGTTCGATAGAACGTTTCGATATTTTTTTTTCCTCGTTGGAAGAAAGCGGAGCTAGCTCCGCTTTGAACCAGAGGTTGCGAAGCAAGGTTGGTTGCATGAACAAAGGCACTCGTCCTCCGGTACCTGGCAACGTATGGAGTGACACGCTAACAGACAATCATGTACCAGTATCAAGTTTGGTTGCGCCGTCTCGTTGTCTCGTGTTCGTTTCTTGAATAGCAGAAGCAGCGTGGAGTGCGAAGAGAACTGTGAGTGCCGCAGCGAGAGACGAAATTGTCGAAAGAAATGGAAAAGTCAGCTCGCCAGTATGGCAGTTTTTTGGGTTTTATAAATCAGATCATAGTCAGACCAATGTCTGCAAATTATGTAAGACCGTCGTCCCCGCCAAGACTGGTAATACAACAAACCTGTTTTACCACCTTAGCCGCTCTCACCCTTTGGAGCACAGCCGTATCCGACAACAACGGCCAATAACATCTGCAAATGCAACACCACAAAAGCAGCAGCAGACCACCATGGAGAGGTACTCAGCATCAGTGCCGTATGACAAAGCATCCAAACGCTACAAAGACATAACCCAAGCAGTGGCATATCACATAGCTAAGGATATGCTTCCGCTCAGTACCGTCGAGAAGCCCGGTTATAAAAATCTCCTTCACGTGCTTGACCCACGCTATGTGATTCCAGGGCGAAAGTTCTTTTCTAAGACTGCCATTCCCAAACTGTATCAGATGTGCAAAGAATCTGTGCAACAAGAAATCTTGTCAGCCAGGTACTTTGCCACAACCTCTGACCTGTGGTCAAGCCGTACTTCAGAGCCATACATTAGCTTGACCATTCATTTCATAGACCACGAATGGAATCTGAAAACCAGATGCCTCGAAACAGCATATTTCCCTGACGATCACACAGGAGAAATTATAGCAGAAGGCTTGAAGGAGGCACTGTTGTCCTGGACTCTAATTGAAGAGAAAATGGTGTGCATCACCACAGACAGTGGGGCAAATGTAGTGAAGGCGACTTCACTGAACAACTGGACCCGGCTACAGTGTTTTGGCCATCGTTTGCATTCTGCTATTGGTGAGTAGCATTGTCATTTTGATGGTACTCATCCATGTTGGTTCCTGTATTGATTTTATTAGCCAATACATTGAGATTATATAATTATTATTATAATAATGATAGTTATTATTATTATTATTATTATCCATGAAAGCAGCTTTACACTGACTTACTGACTGACTCAACCTCATTTATTATCTGTATTGTAATTTACGCTGTCATGTGTCATTGTTTTTCTGCAGGTGCCGCAGGAAAGGATAAAAGAGTGGACAGGGCTGTAGGTGTTTGCAAGAAAGTGGTCTCTGCCTTTTCTTACTCATGGAAGAAAAAGAGTGCGCTCTCCAAAGCACAGCAACGTCTCCATCTTCCCACACACCAGCTGGTCACAGAGTCACTAACCAGGTGGGGCTCAAGACAGAAGATGGTGGCAAGGTTCCTAGAGCAACAAAAGGCCATCACTGAAGTTCTGTCTGCTGACAAAAACAACAGGCACCTGATCCCAACGTGGCAGGACATTGATGTCCTTGAGTCAATGAATGCGGCCTTAACTCCTCTCCTGGAGTTCACAGACTCCCTTTCTGGGGAGTCATATGTGACAGTCTCATATGTGAAGCCTGTGCTCCACCTGTTCCGCTCCAATTTGCTTAAAGTAAATGAGGGGGACACTCAGCTCACAAAAGAGATGAAGACGAAAATAATGACCTATCTTGATGAGAAATATGCTGGCCCTGACACAGATGATCTCCTTGACATGGCTACCTTGATGGACCCCAGGTTTAAAGTCCAATACATCAGACCAGAGAAGGTAGGGGCCATTAAAATGAGAGCAGTGTCTGAGGTAGTGAATGAAGGCCAAGGCCAGTGACAGGCGGGGGCTTCTGAGGGAGCAGCAGACCAAGGTGCAGAAGGAGGAGCTGCGGCTGCCACTGAACCACCTCTACCACTGAAGAAGAAGTCATTGGGGAGCTTCTTCAAAAAGCAGAGTCAAGAAGAAGATGACTTGCCTCTCACTGATGAACAAAAAGTGGAGAGTGAGCTGGAAAGGTACCTGATGTGCCCTGATGCAGACAGTGAGTCTGAACCCCTGGACTGGTGGAGGCTCCATGAACACAACTTCCCCAGATTGTCTCAGCTGGCAAAAAAGTACTTGTGCATCCCAGCCACCAGTACCCCCTCAGAAAGAATTTTTAGTACTGGGGGTAATATTGTTACATGCACCAGGGCAGCTTTAAAACCAGAGAAGGTCAACCAGCTGGTGTTCCTAGCACAAAACCTAGAGTGAAAATATACTTGAATAGTTGTTACAGATGTAAAGTCTACCTCAGTTTTACTTCTATGTTTACTAAACACTGCATATATTTAAAAAAATATTCACCAGAGGGTGAACTTTTTTGCACTAAACTTGCAATAACAAATATATATGAAGATAGTTCTTCTCAGGTTTCTCTATGTTTACATTTAACACTTAAGTTTGCACATGTTTTTGTCACACTTTATTTTTGTTAAGAACTTTATTGTTAATAATTGTTAAGTTGTCATTGTGATTTTCATTCAGAGTTATGTTTATATTTATTTGAGTTTTTGGTTGTGTTTACATTCCATTCCTTTTCAGAGGAAGGTTAAGTTTAAAATAAAAATGTTTAAATTTAGTATATTTTTCTCCTGGTCCTTATTTTAAATAGGTCATAGAAATTATCAATAATTATCGATATCGACCGATATGAAACACTTATATCGTGATACAGTTTTCAGCCATATCGCCCAGCCCTAGTCTTGAGTCTCTTGCGCCCCCCACCCCCATTAAAATCTCCAGTGTTCCTGTCCACTTTCTCAGCAAACCCCACCTTCTCGTCGTACCTGCTACCTTGACTCTTCCCAGGGTTAGCCTCATGATCTTGGAGCTCCTCATTGTGAGACACCCCCCCACCACCCACCGCGCCTTGTTTCTGTGGCTCATTTGGTTTGTCGCTCACTTGATGGAAAACATTTGCACAGATCCAGCAAGTGACAGCTTGGCCCAAACAGAGCAGAGTCTTCTGCAACTTCTTTGGTCCATTAAAGAAAACAAACTTTGTCTTGTTATGTACACAAGAGCACTGCGCTAAGCAATTTGGCATCCCGTCAGACTGAGAAACAAGTAGAATATAGTTTATGTTTCAATATGGATTTCCAGTCGACGTGTGTGAGTACACGCACATGTTATTTCATGGGCAAAGGTAGGCTACATTCAGAGAAGTATGGTACAACTAGCACTTTGCCTATGGTCATATTTAGCGCACGCACACACGCACGCACACACACGCACACGCACACACTTTAATCTGAGGGATATGCTCGTTCCCACAGTCCATTGACATCATCATAACCTTGAGGAGGTAGTTATGCGTGTAACTGGGAACACAACCACCTCTGTATGAATGACTGTCAATAAAGACTATTGTTTGTATCCAAGCTAGCGTGCACACACACACACACACACACACACACACACACACAGCAAGAACTCAACACAGAGCATAGGCCAGCTGTGAGAACAGTTGGCTGCAGAGACAAGGTCTACCATCCATGTCTACTCTATCTGGAGTCTCGCTACAACATGTCCTCCAGCAGCAGCAGCAGCAGCAGCACAATGAAACCAAGTAGCCTCTCTAAAGTGAGTGAATGAAAAGCACATGATGCATCAGGTATACTAGATTGAGTCAATGGGGGGAATTAGAGCTAATTATGACAACTTGGCAAAACCAGCAGTGTGTGCAAATTCCAGTCGATGGTCCCAATGATAATACAGATGCAGCCGTGTGTCACAAGGCTTCCGTGAGAGCCAATTGGCTTCTGCCCTGCAGTGTTGACCTTGGCCGTTGTCAGTGGAATGTCACATTTTAGAAGGTTTGGTGTCCGTTCCTATTGATATTGGACAAAAGCCATGGAGAAGACTCTCGCACATTTGGGACACATTTTCATTCAAATGAAAATGAGGGAAAGGGCAATTAATGGGCATTGTTTCAGGTGGGAACTTTATAAATTAACTCGGGGCTGACTGCTTCGTTGTTTACTTGCTTTGTCGTCATAGAAACAGTGGCCCATATCATTTTCATCACAGCCTAATAGAGGAGATGCTTAGTTGATAGCTGGCCAGCATACCAAACAAGACCCATGTGATCAGTGACAGTTATGTCAAGGGCAAATGGAGCCACGAAAGGTAGGCTCCCTTTGCCTGTGGTCATATTTAGGACACACACACACACACACACACACACACACCCCCCCCCCCCCCAAACCTGGGGAAGAACCACCCATCACATATCAACCAAATTCTTTCCATATGGCTTTGCCAAGTTGGAGGCAGAGGATACAGCTAATGAATAAATACATGTACACACAGTAGTTACATGTCCATGACAAATCCTGGTATAAACCAACTCTGTAGTCCATTTGGTAGACAGAAGGACAAACTTAACTTGTAACTTGTTCAGCACTTTGTCAATGATAGTTGTTTAAAATGTGCTATACAAATAAAAAATGGACTTGACTTGACAAACACTGTTCAATAACAACAACCAACCATCTGGGAAACATCCCTCCCCCTCCATGGTGAACATTGCACAATGGAGTTGTGATTTATTAAGACCAGTAGGGGACCATTTTTTGTAGATGAACTATTTACAAATGGGAGTGGAGAGTTGTGTAATTATCTCAATTCATGTGTGTGTAATCACATTTTTTAAATGTGTATAGAATCTCTAAAATACCGACTGAGATTTGTGAATGTGTACAGGAATCTGCAAATGTGTATTCCAAATCTGTGTGTGGCTGTGCATAATCAAATTTGTAAATGTGTAGACACATCTGTAAATATCAATGGATGAAAATTATTTTTGTTTCCAGAGCTATACATCTATAAATACAGACGAGCCATCGGTACAACTCAAGCGGGCTTTACAATTGGCTGTATTTTTCTTCTGCTAAACTTCTGCCATGGCAGAGATCTGCAAATGCGTGTAGATTTGTCTGTGTGCCTCAGTAGCTACAGAGCCTACGTGCCACCAGCCGTCACCGGCATATTTACCTAGTGATTTGCTGGGCTGGTTTGTGGCTGCACCTGTGCCGATGCAAGGCACAATACGATTACCCTGTGGGTTATTCACAATAAGTATCCACGAGTACATGCGCACCAAAGGACTCAAATAGAGAAACTTAAGCGACTGGCAGTCATACACTTTTTGAGAGAGCTGGCAAGAAGGAATGGCGGTCACCGTCACAACAGTGAGCAGCTGTAGAAGTAATAGAAATGTGGAGTTTCCTCGTCCTTTGGCCAAATCGGCCACAGAGACAAGGCGCAATTTTCAACCCTTAATTTATTCACAGGCGCCTGCAGGATACCCCAACCAATAGATCTACTGATCATTACCTGTTCTCCTATACAATACGCACGGCAGTTAAAGCCAATCACAGATTGCCTACACCGTGTCTAGGTTAAAACAAAGGTTATGATCGGTTTGTCTGTGGAGGATCCTTTGTTTCAACATAAAGGAACAACACAAAAGAAAGGCCACTTAATGTAAAGCTATTCCCCACTGCTTACTCAACAACAGTTGGGGGTTAGGGACTAGATGTCTGGCAGGGTGGGGGTAGAGCACAGGATGATGGCGAAACCATATTAAGTAGTAATATAACATTCAATTACCACATTCCTCAACGCAGTGCAACGTGAAATAAAGCAACATTCCCACAACAAAATGGCAAACGAGCTGTAAAAGGGGCCTGAGATTTCACATGGACAAATTTCCACACACCTTTGCAGGGTTCTTCCACAGCAGAAGTGTGGCAAAAGTCATGTGTACTGTAAAAATACAGCCAATTGAGAGGCCCACCAGTGCCAATGTATTGTACAGCTCTTGGATCGAAATACATTATCCATCAATATTAAGATCACATTTACAGATTTGTTTACACATTTACAGATCTGAAATCGAAATCTGATTACATACACTTAGATTTTGAACACACATTTGCAGATTCCTGTACACATTTAGAATTCTCTGTCTGCATTTAGAGATAATTTTACAAATCTTACAAATCAATCTTACAAATTGAGCTAGTTACAAAATGTCCCATCACATTTGTAAATAGCTCTGCTACAGTAATAGCCCCATAGGCCAGGTTCCACTTCAGGGCACTATGTAGTAGGTTAGGATCGGTTTCGGTTTTAACCACAAATGACTCAGACGAGTGCTTCCATGGCATGGCTTAAGTTTCAGTTTCACAGATTTCAATCTTGAGGAACTACCGTAGTTCATCTGAGATAGGTTCAACCTGAAAAATTCACGTTCATGTGCATCTTACAGTTTTTCTCAATTGTTTACACACAAAAACTTGGAACTTATGACACAAAGACCACAACCTGCAACTCATGTGCCAACTCTCTAAACCAATTCTGATGAACTGTAAACACATTTCCTGCTTACAGTTGTGCAATTTGCAATCAAAGCTTTAGCAATATAAGGGCCACAGGTGAGTTCCTGGTTTGGAGAACAATGGATGGCAACATTGAAGTGAGAGGTGATCAGAGAGGCAGAGGACTAGGAGGAGGAGGAGGAGGAGGAGGAGGAGGATGAGGACGAGGAGGAAGAGGAAGAGGATGAGGAAGAGGAGGACGAGGAAGAGCAAGAAGGAGAGCCATTATCTCTGATGAGATTCGGGCCACTGTGGTCGACCATGTGGTCAACTATGGTTTGACCATGCAGGAGGCTGGCCAGAGGGTTCAAGCAAACCTAAGCCGCATTGTACTGGATTTGTATATTTTGCAGAACTGAAAGATTACCCCGGCGTGGTGGGAGGGAGCGTGTCTTCACGGCTGAACAGGAGACTGCAATAGTCAACATGGTTCTGGAAGATAATACTATAACAATCAAACAAACACAAAGAGCAACCATTGATGACCAAGACATATTCCTGAACATCAATACAGTGAGCCTAGCCACAGTGGACCGTGTTCTAAGGCGGAACACCTTGAGAATGAAGCAGGTGTACAGGGTGCCTTTTGACAAAATCTCCGACAGAGTCAAACAATTACGCTATGACTATGTGCAAGTAAGTCCTATACATTCCCACAACTGATTGCGTCCTATCAGCACTGACACATTACTGTACTGTATTGTAATCCAATCCAATGTTATTTTCAAGTGTTTCACAACACTGTGTAGGTCTATTTCTGATACAATATTGTCATGTTTGTTTCAGAGAGTTCTTGAGCTACAAGCGGCTGAAGAGGTGCATGACTTCATTTTCATTGATGAGGTGGGTTTCAACCTCTCCAAAAGAAGGCGCCGGGGCAGAAATATCATCGGCCAGCGTGCCATTGTCAATGTCCCTGGCCAGCGTGGAGGGAATATTACTTTGTGCGCTGCCATCAACCACCACGGTATCCTCCATCACCATTCCATCCTTGGCCCCTACAACACTGCCCGTCTCCTCACATTCCTGGACATGGAGGAGGCATGTGGCGATATACTGTAGCTCCTGAGGCATTTCAGGGCTGGATTCACCATGCTAGTCGATACTTCCCCCGCTGCTTGGCCAGAGAGAACATTGCCTGTGATGTCGATGAGGTCCTGTGGCCAGACAGAAACCGAAAACAGGATGTAGCCTAGTTTTTTTGTCCTTTTTTATTGTATTTTACATTTCTCTTTCTTTGTTTCTTGACTGTACTGGCCTATTTTCTATGTATAAGCAGTTTTGGAGAAAATAAATATTTGTGTTGTTACTGTATATTTGTGTGTTTTATATTTCAGTAAAAATATTATAAGGCCTTCATACTGGTGTTTTCCCATTCATAGTGGTGTTTTCCATTCAGCACATCAGTGTTCAATTGGTTGTTAGAAATGTGTCCTCATATGATGGTCTGTGTGTGTCGTTTGAACACGAAATACCATTTTGAGACATAACATTGTTTTGAAGGCAAAGTAGCATTTTGCAGGAGATATATAGGGTTTAGCATTTTGTGTGTGTGTGGTTTTTGGATTTGTGTTTAGAGTTTTGAGAAAATGAGGTATGCTTTCAAAAAATGTGTGTAAGCAATTGAGAAAAACTGTAAAAAGCCATCAGACCCTGAAACCGTGAACGATCAGGACCAAGGCGTCATGAGGCATCATTTGACATGTCGGGGTAAGAAAGACAGATTTAAACATTGATTAGTCAAAGCAAGAAGGAAATGAGTCACTCACACACTCACACTCACACACACACGTATTGTCATCTACTTAACTCCCTATTCAACACCTTTTATCGTGACACACGCGAACGATAAAAGGTGTGTCACGTGAGCCGGTCGTCATGGAGAACAACCAAATTCACCACCGCACTCAAATTAAAAGACACAGGCGGCTCAGCTAAAAGTGAACCCGCCGTGGATCTGATGCACTGAGACGCACTCCACGCGTCCGCATCAGATCCACAGCTGGCGGGGAAACAAAGACACGCTTGTGTGATCCGTGTTCTCCTCGGAACCACACAGGACGGATACAAATAGACAAGAGACAGACGGAGACATGTGGATGATGTCCCGGGCGGGGAGCCACGCTGGCCTCCCCCCCCCACCCACACACCACACACGGACCACAACAGTGACTCCTCCACACTGTACGAAACACTCGTGGTTCTTTTGATGACTCGAATCAGTTTAAGATTAACGACAGAATAAACAAATAATGACAAACACACTTTTTCATTAACCCGCTAGATAGTTAGGCTATAAAGCCACTCGCGTTCTTTAAAAAAAAAAAACGCGACAATATTTCTTTTTAAAGTATGAATGGTAACATGGATCGACCCTGAAATCCAGAGACTTACGCCTTTCTGTGAGCACACGCGTTTTGGCGCTAAATTTAAGATGGAGAATGTACTTTTCTCCATGAAGTTGGGCATTACGTGGTTTAAATGTTTCAAACGCGAACTAGCTTTTTGTTGTTGTTGTTGTTTTTTGTTGTTGTTGTTTTTTTTGTTCAAAGACTATCGAAAGATAACCCAGTCCGTTTACATGGACCCCCGGTGACGTGTAGAAAACAGCTTCAATCCGTGATAAATAAACCTACCTTGAGCTCCAGAGAGATGTGCAGCGTGGGTCTTGAGCCGAACACGTGTGTGTGTGTGTGTGTGTGTGGATCCACAAAGGAAGAGTCTCTTCAGCGTCACTAGGGTAGGCGGAGGGAACAGCAATTAGTAACCTCATTGATAGGATTAGGCCAAATCGTAGGGCCCTGTATATTGAATCTTGAATATTTCGTCACCTTTCTGAGCTGGAATATTATCGATGTTAAAAATTGTGAACGGAACGCAGTTGAACAGCCTTTATTTTATAGTAATACACTTTATTGCATTGTAACATGTTATGGATGAAATACATTAACAATGTATAGAATTGAAACACAGAACATATGCAAGAGAGTAGGCCTACAGTAGAAGTCCAATAAAAAAAAGTCACAAAAGCCTGCAGCCACACAATAAACAAATGAGACACACACACACACACACACACACACACAAACAGGTGCCATGTCCACAAAACCTCCAAGTCACAAACGCCTCTATGACAGCCTCAATCGACACGAGACACCCGGACAGCACAGCCAGCTGGACGCCACCCGAGACCACCTCCCTCCTATCCCCCCACCTCCCTCCTATCCCCCCACCCTAAAGCTCCCCCTGCAGCAAAACCCCAACAGACATGACGGCAGGTGGCCTACACAACACCCCATGTCCCAAAAACAAGAGCCAAATCTGGGCACCACAAGCGGACGCCACCCACCAGAAACTATCGCTAAGCCACTTAGATGGACGAATGGACATTCACCAACCTCCTGAACTCCACCAACACTCCACATACGCACCCACATAACATACATGCAGTGGTGTAATGTAACCAAGTATCACAATTCGTCAACTTTTTGACTTGACTTGACTTATACTTGACTTCAGCTAGACCCATTTTCAGGGACACTGAACAAACAAGAGCACAAGGCATGGAAATTTTCAAAAAGAGAACATATTGGCTATAGCATTGCTGTTGGAGAAGCCAGTATTTTGACTTGGCATGACATCTCTGATAACATCATTTTAATGATTTACAGTACATTTGTTACATATATGTACCTTTAAATACCTTATATACTTTTACTTTTCTTTTTTTACAAGAGGCACTTTCAACCAGGATAACTGTATTTTTTTTACTAGTACTATACACCACCGATAACGTCTGTAACCACATCAAAGGCCACCTGAAGAAGATGTTGGTGCTGCAGAGCAACTGCCAAAAAAAGGGAAGACTCAGACCTGAATGAGTGCACTCAAACTGTACAGTGTACAGTCAAGGTTGTTAATGTGTAACTCCTGTAACCAGAGCGTGTAGGCTACACATGACACCCCATCACTGGCTGGCCTGTATTTAGAGTACAGCATATACATATACAGTACATATACAAAATGTGATTTCCGTCCAATTTTATGTAAATCTGACATTGGCAGTTGTACGGCAGGCAGGTCAAACTGACACATTCATCTTAAGGTTGGTAAAAAAGATTAAGCATTGCATGAGAAGTGCCACAGTGTGACCTCTTTGTCCATCATCACATTCCCTCATCTTGAGTCGCTGGGATATGATTTGCAGTTTTTCTGAATACAAAGACAACCAGTGTGTCCGGGCAAAAGGTCAGTGCTGTACAGCAGGCAGAGTAGAGGCACGTTGTAAGAAGTCCACAACTTGAGAGCAATTAGCATGTTACTGGTCACTCAGATCATGAGATGCCACTATTTCAAAGTAAAACTATGGCCTAAAATGCATTGTCATCAGATATGTCTATTGATGATATACAATGACCACCAGGTCTTATTTTAACATTTTTGTGGCTAAACACACAGAGACATTGCTGCGGTAGTTGCAATGGGATTTAATTTAAGGAGAGTATGTATAGAAATCACTGTAGCATCAACCATAAGTATCAGATATTTGTTTAAATCCTAATATCATATGACAACACTTGCACCTCCAGCATGCACTGGGGCGGTTTGCAGCCGAGTGTGAATGGATGGATGGATATGACAACAACTCAGGCGTTCTGTCTCAGAACAACTGCATATTACATTTATTTATATTTATAGCGACACACACATTTTTGCTGTGCCAGAAACCTTGCAAAGCCAGAATGCACATCGGCTTTGCAGGGCTTGTGGTGTGGCCATGATCTCTGTACAGCTGCCGACGCATGCAGATTCATTGTATATCCTTTTTCTTGGAGCATAAACTTTCTAGACTCAGCAATAGCTGCATATCGAAATGTTCACAATGTTCAGTATTGGCTACACCGTATTGACCACAAGGGTGAAAGGTTTCTTTTTTTCTCGCAGTTTGGGACTTGAATGCGAGGGATACATGATCAAAATCCAGCACCAAAAAACTGCTATTGAGTGTTCTAGAATCCATCACTGGCTAAAGTCAAGTTAGCCGCATGTGAGTCAGCAGCTCTCAAATAGACCCTTTTCACTTGACATCAGACAACTTGAATTCTGACTGGAAGCTGGTCATGTTTACTTCCGTTCTGGTGCTTGGCGTTCACCTATAGTCCTTTGTACATCTGACACAAATATAACTAGATGATGAAAAACAACTCGCAGGCCTATTTTCACAAACTACTTCAGCCGTTGTCTGTGTTTCCAACATGATCCAAAGACCCGCGGAGATTAAGCAAATTAGTCCACCGACACATGAAAAAGCGATGGCTGTTTGTACCTATATAATAATGTCTCCAATGCATGGATATTAGGGGTAGGACAATACACTCAACTCATGATACGATACCATACACAATATTGGTTTTACAATACAGACAGTCACAATATTAAATATGAAGCGTAGAAACGACTACGACAATGTTTACCACAATGTATGGCGGTATTAAACAACAGTCAACATAATACATTTACATTGAGACACACACTCAAACAAAAAACGATGCATAGAAAAACAAAGACACAATGTCTTTGTCATAAATACAGCAGTTTGCATAATACAAAACAAAGGGATATTTTTATGGATGTTACCAGGCGCTAATGTTAATTACTGATTAAAGACTCACTGAGACAATATTATTTGTGTAAGGTAAACACCTCCCAAAAGGTTCACCATGAATCTGTTCATCGTCAACCTATTCAACCTAAAATGTACACTCACCATTCATCAGGCAGGGACAACATCATAAGTTAGCCTACTCCAAAATGACTAATTGGTAAGGTCGGATAAACGTTTCCATGAAAGTTGTGAAGACCCATCACCTTTTACTGTTTAACCGCTTAGAAACACACAAGCGCCTATTGTGAAAATGAATTGTGAACTACTCTCGAATGCAATAACCCCCCAACTCCAAAACGGTAGGGAAGCAAGTAGAGGTGCACCAGCACAAGATACATACAGAGGGATCATTGGGCAATAGCGTCTTATGAGGTTATGTGTGCGTGGCTGCAAAATGCGTTTGAGCGCGAGATAAGTGCAGTTTGGACATCCATGCCTCTCGCGACTAAACGCTTGGTGTTTGATGCCTAAACCGATGTTGCCCCACTGTCTTATGATGTACTCATGCCCACACAAGCATTGGTAAGGTCGGATAAACGTTTCCATGAAAGTTGTGAAGACCCATCACCTTTTACTGTTTAACCGCTTAGAAACACACAAGCGCCTATTGTGAAAATGAATTGTGAACTACTCTCGAATGCAATAACCCCCCAACTCCAAAACGGTAGGGAAGCAAGTAGAGGTGCACCAGCACAAGATACATACAGAGGGATCATTGGGCAATAGCGTCTTATGAGGTTATTGTGTGCGTGGCTGCAAAATGCGTTTGAGCGCGAGATAAGTGCAGTTTGGACATCCATGCCTCTCGCGACTAAACGCTTGGTGTTTGATGCCTAAACCGATGTTGCCCCACTGTCTTATGATGTACTCATGCCCACACAAGCATTGGTAAGGTCGGATAAACGTTTCCATGAAAGTTGTGAAGACCCATCACCTTTTACTGTTTAACCGCTTAGAAACACACAAGCGCCTATTGTGAAAATGAATTGTGAACTACTCTCGAATGCAATAACCCCCCAACTCCAAAACGGTAGGGAAGCAAGTAGAGGTGCACCAGCACAAGATACATACAGAGGGATCATTGGGCAATAGCGTCTTATGAGGTTATTGTGTGCGTGGCTGCAAAATGCGTTTGAGCGCGAGATAAGTGCAGTTTGGACATCCATGCCTCTCGCGACTAAACGCTTGGTGTTTGATGCCTAAACCGATGTTGCCCCACTGTCTTATGATGTACTCATGCCCACACAAGCATTGGTAAGGTCGGATAAACGTTTCCATGAAAGTTGTGAAGACCCATCACCTTTTACTGTTTAACCGCTTAGAAACACACAAGCGCCTATTGTGAAAATGAATTGTGAACTACTCTCGAATGCAATAACCCCCCAACTCCAAAACGGTAGGGAAGCAAGTAGAGGTGCACCAGCACAAGATACATACAGAGGCACACACACACACACACACTCAAACAAAAAACGATGCATAGAAAAACAAAGACACAATGTCTTTGTCATAAATACAGCAGTTTGCATAATACAAAACAAAGGGATATTTTTATGGATGTTACCAGGCGCTAATGTTAATTACTGATTAAAGACTCACTGAGACAATATTATTTGTGTAAGGTAAACACCTCCCAAAAGGTTCACCATGAATCTGTTCATCGTCAACCTATTCAACCTAAAATGTACACTCACCATTCATCAGGCAGGGACAACATCATAAGTTAGCCTACTCCAAAATGACTAATTTAACCTAATTGAGCCCTGGTACAATAACACAAATATACTCTTAATGCCTTTGGTGGAAATGTAAGCATAGGTCGTTTTGGACGACAGGTAATGGCATTGACAACTGGTAAACAGAAAGTGAACATTCAGCATGCAAAATACACTTGAGATCACATGAGAAAGCCTCAATAGTAAAGTAAGGGGTCTCTCTTTATTTTTTAATCTTTAAAGCATTATTTGTCACTTGCATTATGCACATGTGTGTGTGTGTGTGTGTGTGTGTGTGTGTGTGTTGTGGTGATACATCAATAGCACAATATCCTACCTCACTGAACACACAGTAAACAAGTAAAGTAGAGGAAACAACACATATCACAGAATATTGTTAGACCCACCATGACTAGCACGGTGGGTCTAAAATATTGCAAATATGTTAGTGGTGAACATTGTATGTTATTAAAGAGGAGCCAAGACTAGTACATGACCAGCAGGTTCATACATTCTACTCATACCGTTCAAGGCACTCAGCTCAGTGATTGCATTTTGCAATGTGCCAAAAGCATACCACACTGCCATGTGACGTGTGTGTGTGTGTGTGCGTGTGTGTGTGTGTTTGATCGTCCCTACATACTCATGAATCTTATTGACAGTCCCAGTCAGTAAGATTCCTGCACTGCTATGGTGTAACAGTAGATACAGCCGTCAACCTATGGCTATCAGTAGCAGGGTGATTTATGTGTACGCCCCAACTCACCCCATTTCTGAATCAGAACATCTGTCCTAATACATGCCCTTCCTCTGAGTCCTCCCAGGATCCTCCCAACACATCCAGTGGTAAAGTCATCACAAGTATTCATCACGCATACACATGCAGTGTACACACATGCAGACAGTGTAGTCTACACTGTTTTTGTGCATGACGTTTGTCTTTTCAGCTCCAGTTTTCAACACCTCAATTGAGCATACAGTAAGCATTCCAGAAATGTATGCACACTTACTTACTCCATGCACTCGGTGTTGCCTAAGGTAACTGTCATGTCGGCCTGTGCTGTAGTTTAAGTTGAAGTAGTCAAGTGTTTTTCCTAACTTCAAATAATTGTGAAGTAAATGCTGATTGCACATGTTATTTTACTCCGCCTTTATCATAACACAGATCGGTTTCAGAACAAAGAATAAAGTTCTTGAATCTAGTTCAAATTGGGATTCTTACGGTTGTTTCTTGCTTTGGAAAGTAGCCATGCTGCTAACGGTTAACTATGTTGCTGACAACCAGACACGAACATTTATGATCCGTTGTTGATCCAAATTATGACAATTTTACTTAACCTCTTGAGTGAACCTTGAGTGGAAATTTGGAAACAAATGCAAGGCCTTTGAAATGTAAGGGTGCTTATTTTGGGTTGTTATGTTTATTTTTAATTGTGCACAACTCTCAAATCTTACCTACAGCAGCATTAAAATTAGTAACAAATATAGATGACAAAAAAGGTGGTCGCCTCAAACCGTGATGGCAAAGCACACTCAAGAAAGAAAATACATGAACAAGCTAACACACAAGCAAAGAGCACCTCCCCAGTCTATACCCCACAGACCACCACAGAGCAGTTGGGAGCAGCTGGCAGCACCCCTGGGTCTTACAAAGACGCCTAACGCCAACAAAACTGAAGGCGGGAGGCTGTTGGCAGGAGGAACCACACCAGTGCTGCACACGCCTCCTCACAAGCACCATATCCTCCCGGGCACCCACAGAAACCCAATGACGCACTGTTGACGACGAGATAACACCACCACCACGACACTGGCCTCTGGTGCTTCATCATCAGCCGACCATCTCCACATTGAAGGAGCATGTAGTGTGGGTGTGGTATATAAACAAGATGCATATTTGAAGATTTGCAGATTGTGAGCTTTTGATTCTTTACCAAAGTCAATTTCTGGAGATTAACAAGGTGGGAATGTGCGATTCAAAAGCAGTTATGGAGGTGCGAGATGAAGAGGGATGGATACCTTGTGACAGTTGACTCCACTGCAGAAATCAAGAAAAATGGATTGTGACTTCAATTAGCTGCCCACTTTAAGCAAATTATGATTTGCGTTTTTTGCACCGCCTGCTGGACATTATCATGAACTACCTGTCTTTGTTTTCTGTCTCTGTCCCCACCTGTCATAGTGTACACCATTCCTTGTGTTTCCCCTGATTTTCTAGTTAGTTACTGTTTCATGTTTTATCTGTTCTGTTCCCCATGTGCATTTAAATGTATTGCCACTGGGTTTTCTGGGGCTCCTCCCATGACCACAACACAGGCAGTTGTTATAAAACCAGCAGAGCAGGTGGTAAATTATAACATGTGGTGCAATCAATTGAGTATCGCTAGGTTGGGCGTTGTGGTCTCGAGCACGGCAAGTTCAAAAGACAAACACAATCACCAACAGCTTGAATCGTTCTGTGTTTTTGAACTTGACTGCACATCTATTGGTTGGCGCATTCAACATTCAACAGCAACATTCCAGCGGTTGATGAATTAGGTGGTTTGGAAGGTTGTGCTGTCTATCTGGATGATGTGGTAGTCTGCAGTGCCAGTTGGGTCATGTTTTATTGTTTGAGCGTTTGGCTGTGGCACGACTGACAGTTAACTTGGCGAAATGCGAATTTGCTTCCTCAACGTTTAGATACGTTGGACAAGTGCGGCCAGTGCATGCAAAGGTGCTAGCCGTAGAGAGCAGTTCTTAGCCAAGTAGGATACTACCGTAGTTTCTGTAGGAACTTTTCCTCTGTTATTGCTCCCCTCACTGATTTGTTAAATGCAGATGTAAAATATGTGTGGTCCCCTTTCCAGAACGTCAAGGCCCTTTTGTGTAGTGCTCCGGTGCTGGCCGCTCCCTGTGTGGATAAGCCATTCAGTCTGCAGGTGGATGCCAGCCAAGTGGGTGCAGGTGCAGTATTGATGCAGTCTACTGATCAGGGCGTGGAGAGGCCGTAGCACCGGTATTTATAGCACCGGTGTTCCCGGTGCTATAAGAACACCCTCCACTCATTCCAGTGGGCTTGAAAGGGGAAGTGCTACTCCCTGTGCTCCATAATATTTTGTTGCTTGTTACAATAAATTAATGATTATTTTGCTGGAACTTCCCGTGTTTACCCATCATTTGTCATCCCTTTTGAGCCGGTCATGACAATGTAATGGAAAACGTTTTATACATTTGTGTCCAGAATTACAGAGTTTGAATGTAAAAATACACATTGATTCCTTAAAATTACACACACACACACACACACACACACACACACACACACACACACACACACACACACATTCAGTGACCCAGAATGAAATTCACTCAGTTCTATTCTCTGACCCCTTTCAAGTGATCCCTTGGTGTGTGTGTGTGTGTGTGTGTGTGTGTGTGTGTGTGTGTGTAAATATATTCTCACACTGATGCATGCCGTGAAACCCTGTCAGATTATTTACCAATGTAAACCTTAGGGAACTTGTTTCATCAATGTTAGGTTTCCTTGCAGCTATCAAAACAGCTGAACTAAATTAGATGGAGTGAAAGACAAGACAGAGAGAGACAAGGGTGTCCGCTAATAAACAGTTGTAATGTAATACCACAGCCCTACCCTGTAAACAAAATGAACGTAGATGTAGGGGCCCCCCTGCCACCCCACGGCCACTATATTACAATACTTACAGTAAGACACATAAATCATTCCTGTCCACTCTAAGACTACCAATGAAATATGCCCACACCACTGTTCTTGAATCATCATCGCATCACTGTTTAGTTGACCGAGACAACAGCAATACCGCAGACGACAAAAAGTCATACTCCAGTGCAACTTTCTGTAGGTATTTACAAATATGTCTCAAATTGTCTAATATATAGGCTTAACAATAATAACTGTGAGTTGTGTGTCCTATGAGATGCATCGCCATGCACACACAGCATTACGTTTGTTTGATTTGTTATTATTCATTTGTAAAAAAGAATCATCACTTGGCATGACGTCACATAAGTCTGTCTGAGCCCTGTTTTGAAGTGCCTGGCCTTTTCAAAACAGTTTCAGAGGATGCCTACCCAGATGTTTGTCTAACAAACCATTTGGTGTGTCAGGTTAACAAACTGGCTACCAATGGAATGGAATGGAAGGGGGACATCTAGTGGCTGAATGTTATCAATTGCATCAATTGTAACTTTAAGCACACCATCTGCAAATAACATATTTAAGAAATCAGAAATGGAAATAGGTGGACAAGGAAATGGATGGAGCTGAGATGGGTCGACGCAGACCATCCAGTGCTGGTCCGACCAATCAGACTCTCCTCTACAACAGTGCTTTAGCACTACGGAGTGGTATGTGATGACAACATCGACACATACACAGACGCGGTCTTGGGCTACATGGGCAAATGCATCGATGACGTCGTACCGAGGATGACTGTACGAACATTCCTGAATCAGAAGCCCTGAGTTAACGGGGAAGTCTGCGCCAAACTTATAGCACGACTGACATTTTTCACGCCCAAAAGCCAAACCGAGGCACTCCTTTTCGATTTGTGCGTATCTGCACTCTGAAGCCGGCATGGAGCGTGACTCATTATGCCACACTTCGCCATGCTTCCTCATCTTCCTGCAGGAGGACAGGCCCAAAACCATCCTTTGAGGCACCTTTGTTCTCTTGTCGGGGCAGAAAAACCTGTAGCAGCCCCTTCCATTCTGTCTCATGTTCATATCCCCATTGGAACTCATGTCACTTGATGTAACAGCTTTCTTAGATTAGCAGTTTTCACTGCTATAATCGGTATGAGTTTTCCCAAATAGTTAAGCATACCAAGGACGCGCTGCATGCCTTTCCTGTTGCTTGGCTTTTCCATGTCATATATGGCTTTTACTTTTGCCTTGTCTGGTTGGACCCCTTCTGTGGAGATGGTCTCTGAGGAACATGATCTCGCTAACACGAAACTGACATTTGGTTTGAGTCCATATTCCTGTATCCTCCTGAGTGTTTCTCCAGTCTGGTGTCATGCTACTTCTGAGTGGAGCCCCATACGACCAGATCATCCACATACACCCGTACACCAACTAGCCCCTCAATAATTTGCTCCATGGCACTGTGGAAGATTTCTGGGGCTGAATGGGTTGTCAAAAGTAAACAGCTTAACATTCTCTTCATCAATCTTCAGTTGCCAGAATCCATGTGAGGCATCCATCTTGGGAATGTACTTTGTTCTAGTCAGTTCTCTTTTGATATTGGTATTAAGACAATGGAATTCACCCAATCACTATTTATGACACCCAGGCCCTCCATGCGGTCCAGTTCTGCCCTCAGTCTGTCACAGAGAGACACTGGAACTCTTCTGGGCGCATGAATCACAGGTTGCGCATCCTCTCTCAGTTTGATGGAGTATGTAAAGGGCAGTGCTCCGAAACCCTGAAATACATCTGCATATTTGAGCACTATAGCATCATGAGTCAGGGTTGCACTTTCTTGGGGGGCACATACGCCATTTTGTTGATGGTATAGACTCATTTTACCAAGCCCAAAACCATACATGCCTTATCCCCCAACAGTGACTCATATCCTGACTGACTTTGCACCATTCCAATAAACAATGCCTCTTCAGTCTCAATAGCATTGACTGTCTTCCTACCTTCAGTTTTTTCCTCCCAGAAGCACATCTTAGCAAAGTGATTTCTGTCTTTACATTTTGCACAGTTCTTTCCGTAGGCCGGACACTGCCGGGCCACATGTCTATTACCGCACCGTCTGCAGTCATAAGGCATCATATTCCTTGGCTCTGCACACACTCTTGTGTCCTTTTTGTTTACAACGTCCACCGCCATGTTTTCCAGTCCCAGCGTGCTTGTGCCGCCACTGTGGTGCTATTCCCTCCAAACGTTTCCACATGCATGGCAGCAAGTTCACTTGCATGACAAAGCTTCACTGCTCGATCCAAAGCTAGGTCACAGATCCTAAGCATTTTTTCTCCCACCTGCTTGTCGTATATTCCAAAGACGACTTGATCACTTATCATCGAGTCCTTGAGTTGTTCATAGTTGCACGTTTGTGCTTTTGTTTTCAAGTCAGTCAAAAGAGCATCTCCCTGTTTTTGAATGCAGGAGTGAAGCACAAATCTATCATAAATGTCATTCTTTTGATGTGTGCAGTATTCATTGAAAACCTTCAACACCTTATCCAGATAATTTCATCATCCTCCTCCTTGAACGTTAATGTATTATACACCTTGGTAGCCTGTGGGCCAGCCACTGTTGGCAACAAAACTGCTTTACGTGGACCACAATTAGTCGAGGCAACAATGGCTGTGATGCAGAGAAGAAAACGTTGCTTGAATGCTCACTAGTTTTCGGCCACATTTCCTTTCCAGTTGCAGGTTACCGGGAGGTTTCATTCCTTCCATCGTAACAGCCCAGTATGCCATTATCGTCGTTCTAGAACTCCTGGTACTATGTTATGTTATGTTAATATGTGAATAATAGTCTCACGATCTGCTGAGTGGTAAGTGCAGCTTTACTCCAACATAAACCAGTTAACCATCACTTTACGACAGCCGTCAACGTCAGTCAATCCAACCAGTCTTTACGACAGTTTTGCTTGCACTCAGCACTCTTTCATCACAACGTAAATTAAAAAAACCCCGCATAGGTTAGCCTACTTACCGGTTTTTACAGCAACAGTATGTCCTCATATTGTGGTCGGCATTTCATTTCCTTACATACCCGGTGTTGTTATGATTATAGCATTGCTAATTGTGTGGCTCGCGCCTCCATGCGCGCGAGGACATTCTTCTCATCAACATGGTCATTCGGCTGGCGCGCGCACGGCCTGGGGTCCACAGAGCGCGGGGTCTCGCTGGCCCAGATCGCCTAACCTAACATTGTTCTGCACTAACCTAGTATTTTACTCGCCTACATACTGAGATCGTCATAGATTAAAGAGATCAAAAACATGGAGTATTTGTTCAATATTGTCCACACACATTGCTACCCTAGTGCAGTCCTGGGCCGCCCTTTGGCCTAATTGGCGAGTTAAGCTGCAAAAAAAATGTCTTGCTGCAGCGCTGTTTCCTTCTTTCTTGTTTAATTGGGCTTTTTTTCTACCCCAAGACATGCTCAGACTTACAATGACCAAACTCTATAAAGATCTGAAGGCTGCTATTTAAAGTTGGACACACACACACACACACACACACACACACACTTTCAAGGGTTCTGCGGCTGCCCGGCATGGTTGCCTATTAAGTTTGTAAAGCCCTTCAAACTGAGCGCATTTTTAAGCACTGAAAAGTCTAGAATCCAGCATAAATCCAAGATAGAAATACAATTCTGCAATTCAATGATATGCGTATCTGCCAACTCTGGGATGGAAAACGTAATAAAGATTGCATGGAAAATAGGAGAATAAAGATATGCACTTGAGTTTCAGAAACGTTGGCTGTACTAGACTAGGCGACCACAAAAGAAATGGTGTATTATACCACAACAGATTGGACCACCTTTTGTCAAGATGTATTGTTTGTGCTTGTCTTCCCAGCAAGGCTCCTAAGAAGGAGGCCTTCTGCCCCTCAGGATTGGGTATACAGGAGAGATCAAATACGTAGGGGGTCAGGCTAGTGGGACACACAGCAGGGGCCCCCAGAACACAGAAACGTATGTAAGTGAATCGATCAAGACAGACATACAGTATATACATATATATTTTTCTTTTCATATAAATGTTACTCTCCCTTGCATACCTTTATACGAGATGATGGCGGGCTAAAGTATATTCGTTGTAAACTTCAAACGACATTTGAACGACTGAGTAAATCTGAATCGGCCTGTTTTCATCTGCAGCGTGTTACATGGATGACGCATGCCACCTAGTGGAATTCAAATGTGCAAGCAGAAACAACATCCATTCGTTGTAAAACACCTGATATGCGCTCACATGAAGAGACCCAATGTTCAGAGTGCATGTTGACAGGAAAGGCAAGAAAGGCAGTCTCACATTTGTGTGACATTATTTTTCACGTATCCCTTTTCCACATTGGTGTAACTCGAATCTAATTCATCAGTCCAATGTCACCCAATTAATCAAAAATAAGCCATCACACATCTCTTATCCTCCTCAAACAATTGGTCAAAACATTAATTCTGTGCCACTGTGAAGATATTCTCCCAGTTACCTGCGATACCTTTTCAGAAAATATAAAAGATGAATGAAATGATGTTGGCCTGGTGGCGGCAGTTGCTCAGGGTAAGCCCAGCGGTTGTCTGGCAACAGGAAGGTTGCTGGTTCGATCCCTGAGCTCCGCCTAGCTAAGTGTCGAGGTGTCCCTGAGCAAGACACTTAACCCCAATTTCTCCCGACAAGATCTCTGTTGCCTTGCATGGTTGACACCGCCGTCGGTGTATGAATGGGTGAATGTGAGGCAATGTAAAGCCCTTTGGATAAAATCGCTATATAAATGCAATCCATTTAGCCTGAAAATAGTTTTGTTTCACGTGTCTAGTTCATAGCAAGCTAACTGCTTGTGTTACTGTACATGCACTACGGGCTTGTTCCATCATTGAGTCCATCCTCACCTCCTCCATCACCATCTGGTACGCTGCTGCCACTGCCAAGGACAAGGGCAGACTGCAGCCTGTCATTGGCTCTGCTGAGAAGGTGATTGGCTGGACCTGCATGCCTCCAGGACCCTGAGGCGAGCAGGTAAGATTGTGGTCGACCCCTCCCACCCCCAACATAATCTCTTTGAGTAGTTGTTTAAATTTTTTTTATATATAATATTTTTTTTTTAGAATGTAATGTTCACTGTTAAGCAACAATTGCACAAAAGCACATTCCTTGTTTGCAAAAACCAAGGTAATAAAGCGGTTTCTGATTGTGATTATCGATGTTGGGACTGAAAAAGGGTCCATGATGTCTGTCATCATGTTTGCAATCTGCTCTTCCCCCCACAGAGGGCGCTGCAATTCCACCTATACCTGAGCCTCCGGACCTCTCATCCATCCCGTCCGCTTATCATGACCTAGGGGAGGTATTCAGTAAGCAACGGGCGCTTTCCCTGCCTCCGCATCGTCCATACGATTGCACCATCGACCTTCTCCCTGGAGCTACTCTTCCTTCAAGCCGGTTGTACAACCTCTCTCGGCCGGAGAGAACCACCATGGAGACATACATTAAAGAGTCTCTGGCTGCTGGCATCATCCGGCCATCGTCTTCCCCGGTTGGTGCCGGTTTTTTCTTTGTGTCGAAGAAAGATCTCTCTCTGCAGCCATGTATAGACTTCCGGGGACTAAACAACATCACGGTAAAGAATAAGTACCCTCTTCCACTCATCGACTCCGCCTTCGAACCTCTCCAGGGGGCCAGCATCTTCTCCTAACTGGACCTCAGGAATGCTTACCACCTGGTCAGAATTCGGGAAGGAGATGAGTGGAAGACGGCCTTTAATACACCTCTGGGCCACTTCGAATACCTGGTGATGCCCTTTGGCCTAACCAACGCCCCCGCCGTGTTCCAGGCTCTGGTAAATGACGTGCTCCAGGACTTCCTAAATCGCTCAGTGTTTGTCTACCTCGATGACATCCTCATTTTTTTCCCGGACCATGGAGGAACACACTCAGCACGTCAGGCAGGTGCTCCAGAGGCTTCTGGAGAACAGACTTTTTGTGAAGGCTGAAAAATGAATGAATGAATTTCATGCCAGTTCGGTGGGCTTCCTGGGATTCATTATTGAGAGCGGGCAGGTGAGAGCAGATCCGGGGAAGATACAGGCGGTGGTAGAGTGGCCAACGCCTTCATCCCGGAAGAAACTTCAACGCTTCCTGGGGTTTGCAAATTTTTACCGTCGTTTCATCCGGGATTACAATCACATAGCCGCGCCGTTGACTAGACTCACGTCTCCAGCCGTCCCCTACTCCTGGTCCCCTGAGGCAGAGCAAGCTTTCACACTTACTCAAGAAGTGCTTCACCTCCGCTCCCATCCTGGTGCACCCTGACCCTTCACGTCAGTTCACCATGAAGGTGGATGCCTCCGACACGGGGGTCGGGGCAATCCTTTCACAACGTTCCAGCACTGACCTTAAGCTCCATCCGTGTGCCTTCCTTTCTCGCAGACTATCCCCGGCCGAATGCAACTACGATGGGGCAATCGTGAGTTGTTGGCTCTGGAGGATTGGCAACACTGGTTGGAGGGGACAGAACTTCCATTTATCGTCTGGCGCTAAGCGCCTCAACTCCCGCCAGGCCCGTTGGGGCCTTTTCTTCAGGCGTTTCAATTTGTCCATTACCTACCGTCCCGGTTCCCGCAATATAAAACCTGATGCTCTCTCCCGCCTGTACAGCTCCCAGGAAACTCCACCCATTTCGGACAACATCCTCCCGTCCTCCTGCATGGTGGCTGCAGTTACCTGGGAGATCGAGACGCTGGTGAGGCAGGCCCAGCAGAACCAACCAGACCCAGGTAACAGTCCGCCTAACTGTCTGTTTGTACCTGATTCTACTCGTTCCCAGGTCCTCCAGTGGGGATACATGTCCCGCTTTGCCTGTCACCCAGGGGTGGGCCGCACCTTGTCCCTACTAAAGAGACAATTTTGGTGGGCATCCATGGAGGCCGATGTTTGGGCCTTCGTAGCTGCCTGCACGGTTTGCGCTCGGGGCAAATCCTCGCATCGGCCTCCCGCCGGCCTGCTGCCTGTTCCTGGTCGCCCCTGGTCACACATTGCGTTGGACTTCGTCACTGGTCTGCCTCCATCCCAAGGTAACTCCACGATACTCACTATTGTGGATCGTCGGTTCAGACCCACCTGCGCCGTTGCCGCCGGATCTGGAGGGAGACACGATCCGCACTTCTCCGCACCGCCGACCACAACCGGCGCCTGGCCGACCGACACCGGACACCGGAAACCGGCTCCGGACTACCAACCAGGGCAGAAGGTATGGCTCTCCTCCAGGGACATCCCACTCAAGAAGGTCTCCAAGAAACTTTCCCCCCGGTTCATTGGTCCCTTCGAAATCACAAGTATCATTAACCCCTCTGTTGTGAGACTCAGCCTACCCAAGTCTGAGGATTCACCCCACCTTCCACGTTTCACAACTCAAACCAGTGTCTGTCAGTCCTCTGTGCCCTCCAGCCGTTCCCCCTCCCCCCCCCCGGATCATCGACGACCACCCAGCCTACACCGTCCGAGAACTGTTGGATGTGCGCCGCCGAGGCCGGGGATACCAGTACCTGTTACCGTTGACTGGGAGGGGTACGGTCCAGAGGAGCGGGCCTGGGTCTCCCGTCGCCTCATCCTGAGAAGCCGAGTGGGTCGCCTGGAGGCTCCCGTTGAGTGGGGGGGGTACTGTCATGGTCTCGGCCGTGCCTATTGTTTTTATATGTACCTCTACCTGTCTGTGTGTTGTGTGGCCGTGGTTTCGGATTCCGGCTCATCACGCTCTCCTGCTCACCTGGTCTACCCCGCACACCTGCCATCCATCAACTCATCTCCACCAGTACTCAAACCCCGGGTTTCATCGCTAGATCGGTGATTCAGCCACTGTGGTATTCCTCGCTTCCGGCTTCTAGGATTGTGTATTCTAGTTCCCTCCGTGTTTCTCCATGTTGCTGACTTGTTTTCCTCTATCCCAGGATCATTGCCTACTATCCAGCCATCATCCCACTACTCCACTTACCAGCCTGCCTGTCTGTACCTGCCTACTCACCACCCGCTCGCCTCACCAGCCGCATCTATCACCGGTCTCCCCGGCTTCTCCCTGCCTCTGCTCCAGCCGATCCCGGTTTCCCTCTCACTGCTTAAATAAACCGTTGTAAGATCTTAACACCATAGGCCTATTTTAGCTTTGCTTCTGTTTCAATTGGCCAATAATATCAATATTAGACAGGTACTAATACCTTGTCCTAACTTTATGTACCACAGCGTTATATTGCTCTCTTTCAACAAATGTACTCTTCGTAAGTCGCTTTGGATAAAAGCGTCTTCCAAATGCCCTAAATGTGAATGTGACTTGCCTTGACATAAGCTGTGACTTGACTTGACTTGCCCAAGATAAATTACTTGGGACTTGCTTTAGACCTGGACAAAATGACTCGGAGTTCTTGAGACTGAGATCAAAATGACTTGAGTCTCATGTCTGGGACTTACCTACTGCAGCGGTAACCTGCATAAGCCCTCATAATGTTGCATGACAAGTACTCACATCAGTTAGTCGAAGTCTGAAATGAAAGACACAAGGAAACAGCGAAGAGCGCACACACACATATATATATATATATATATATATATATACTGTCTTTATAATATCTGAATTTTCCTCAACTATTTTGGGCTCACATAGAATGTCAATTTCTTGATTGCAACTTTTGGCCTTATGTTTATTTTACAAGTTTCACAGCTTGCTCTTGACGACCTCCTGTACCTCCTTCCAGCTGGGCTCCTTCCCGTGCCGGTGGGTTTATCAAGGACTTGCAGAGGCCCGGATCTTGCTCCCTGGATTTATCACTGATGGTGTCTCTGAGGTGGAGGTTGACCTCATAGAGGGTACTTATTCTTTACCTAATATTTACAGCTGTCTAAACTATAAAGTGCCAGAGATATTAATATGCCTATGATGTTGGAAGTGTGTGTGTGTATGTATGTACAGTATGTATCTATGTATGTGTTTGTTGTAGAATCAAATCGTTTTGAAGGTGTAGAAATGAACAATTATACTGTTGTCTTTTACAGTTAGCATTAGCGGTAGGCTCAGCTGCACACACTGGATGACAGCTAGTTTTACAGCACAAGGCAGAGTCTCTGCAGGAAATGCAGTGCTGCTTTATTAACATGCAAACTGCCATAAGCCTGTTAGTGTTTTCTAGGTTGAGTTGAACTCTATATTGCATTCTATTTGAAATGCAAATTTGTATTGCATTTTGAAACGGACACTGTTGGATGGTATCAACTGACAGCAATTTATTACCAATCAACAAGGCCATAGCAACCAATTTGATATCTCTAGCGTACGATGTAACACACCACAACACAGGACTGTATATTGTACATATGTATTATGACATCTTCGAAGATGAGAGGTTCCCTGCTACTCCAAATTCTGCTGCCTGTGTAGCACCATGGACAGCGACACAGAAGAGCAAAATGGTTTAAAATAGGTTATGATAGATTATTCTCATCAAAATGGGATATGGGCCCCTGCAGTCAGTGAAAGCAACTGTGCCAATTGACCCTCCCACACACCACTAAAGTGGCTTTTCTGGGGCTCCTCCAATGAATAAGACACAGGCAGTTGAAACCGGTTTATTGCAGAGTATGAAGAATGGTTTGCAGGCAGAGCAGATGGTGCAATGCTAACATGTTAGCACTCCCTGAGTGTGTGTGGTTATGGTTGGTTAAACCAGCTGTGCATTGATTAGCCAATGCATCACAGGTGTGCAGCCTCACCAAGCCCCAGTCTCTAAACTCGGGCATACATACAGTATATACAGGCAATTATGGAGTAGGCAGCTATACAGGCAGTGATGCCAATGACGACATGGCATTAAAGCCTATTACAGTATTACAGAGTTACTAGTTTGCAGTGTTACACTAGTACTGGACCAGAGAAACTATTTTTTACAACCAAGTACCCCTTTAAAGTTAAAATGATATGCTCTTTTTGGAATGATTTACAAAACATGTTCCTATGCTACTATTTGGATTCTAAATTGTATTAAGGGGATATATTCATTCATTTCCTTAAAGTGGAATTATTTAACAATTGTTCAGAACCTATTTTACAACAACAGTTGATTAATGTTCCAGGTACCCCCTAGCGGTACCCCTAGCGGTACACAATCCCCCAATCGAGAAACATTTTACGAGATCACATGTGCATGTGAAGACAGGAACTCACCATGCAATAGAAAAGCACATTGTTGTTCATCTTCACCAGTATGCCCTACTGGCGGTCTAGCAGGAGACACACAGGTTACAACCCACAGGTCCAGTAATAACCTCGCTATCCTTTATGGACAATTAAGGCTATACAATGAAAGAGCCAGTGAACCCAAAATTGTTTTTGGGTTTGTTTTTCTTTAAATGTGTTAGTATGTCTTCTATGCTCTTGAACATAGTTGTCACAAATTGGTAAGGAAATGGTGTGGTGAGGACCCAAACACAGGCAGCAGGATAAACTTAGTGTATTTAAGCCAACAACGCACTTAAATGCAATTAAACACGACATGAAAACACACGCGAACATGACAGCCAGAATACCACACACAAAACGACATATGACAATGATCCGACAGAGAACCCATACAAACTGTGGCAACCACGGAGAGTCAGAGGTGGGACGCATAGAGAACTAAAGACACAGTCTGTTTATGCTCCGCATGCGGGGCGTTTATTCCAGCCAACCGGAAACATAACGTAGGCAATTATCATCAAAACGAAATGTATAGACAGGAGTCCTCCCTGCATAGAACATAGACACGGTTAGTTCTCAGCAATACCGTACATGTCTGCGCATACCCCCCCCTTAGAGTCAACCGCACAGCTTTTATAGCCAGGTTCCTCCTGATTGTCTCCTGTCAGCTGTCTCTACCTGGCCCTCTGATGAGCCAAGTGGTGACAGCTGTGCTCCCTGTGGCTCGGGAGGGAGGGGCCGAAGAGTCTGTAAACTCCGCCCACTACCTGGCCGTGAGGCGGCTTGGATCGCTGTCCCTGGTGCTGCTCCTCTCCGAGTTTGCCACAAAACACTGAACTTAAATTCAGATAGAACTAAAAAGGGCAGACGGTTGATTGGGCAGAAGTAACGAGGGACAGGTGAAAAGACAATCACAAAGGCGGGAAAACACACAAGGCATGAATTAACAGAACAGACTACAAAATAAAACATGAAACAATGAATGAACAGATGCACACAGGGAAGCAACACAAGGTGGTGAGTAACAAAATAAAGAGCAGACTACAAAAGAAAAGAGGAAAACAATGAATGAACAGATACACACTAAAACACAAGGGAAGCGACAATCAACCAACGAGAAACAGTTGAACACAAAACAGCCGACAACAGACAAGGGCAGGAAGCAAACTACAGGTGAGGGGCAGGGTCAAAATATATGCTACATGAAATACCATTTGGCATGGACATCGGAAAAATGGCAACACAGTCCAGTCCACACCTGATCAATACCAGGTGTGTGGGTAGAGCTCCATCCTGTATGTGCTCTGATATTTGATATATTTCATGAGACACAGTTTGAGCTGAGATCGTATGTTTGCGTATTAACCCCCCCGTGTTTGTACGTCTTGGCATTATTAATAGTTATTAAATGTTATTAAGTTATTCATAGTTAGCATTTTGTAGCATATTGTATGTTCTTAGATGTACCCGTTTTATTCATTACATAATATTTATTATATAATTATTATATAATAATTATATTGTAACATTATATTATATTATATAATATTGATTATATTCTAAAAATGTGCTGTATTTACATGTGTATTTACATGACTGCTGTTACATTTCTGCTGTGGCAGAGGTCTGCAAATGTGTATGGCGATGGAATATCGATTGCCTGCTGCAAGTAATATTAATTGGTCAAAGTACCCGCTTAGATTGCACCAAAGGCCAGAGTATGAGTTCTGAATTAGCCTGCTGATAAATCGGCGGTTGCAGTAAAAATGATGTTTTCTTATGTATTTGTTTTCTTTGCTTTGAGTTAAAACTTGATCACACTCATGAGTGTGATCACACTTGAAGTTGTGATCACACTCATCCAACACAATCTTGATGGAGGCAGTAGAGAGGCAACCCCTCAACAAGAGCAGCCACTGACTTCAATCCTCCACCCAGAGCAGCTGCCGTGTTCAACCCCTCATCCAGAAAAGCCACCCACTATGCAAACATCAGTGTCATCAGAAATGCAATGTTATTTTAATCAGTTGCATTTGCAGTTTCATTGAAAAAACACATTTCTGCAGACATCTGACATAGGCCTACTTAACCACAAGTGCCATGAACTCAAAAGTCTGAATGGTTCCAGGATGTCTTACACATTTACATTGATATTTAGGGCATTTGGCAGACGCTTTTATCCAAAGCGACTTACAAAGAGTACATTTGTTGAAGGAGAGGCAGCAATATATCACTGTGGTACCTGAAGATAAGAATAGAGCTGTTTTAGAGCATTCATATTTACGAGACGAATAGAACGAGTTTCATAATTGCTAAGTTGCCTGCATAAGTAGCTGGGCAGGCGTGCAATTCTAAGCATGATACAACATCTGAGAACGAACAAAAGTGCTGCCCCTGACCATTGTACAATTTAGGGCCGGACTGGGAACATCATAACTGCATTCAACTTGTATTCACACACACACACACACACAGCCCCATATTGTAATGCTTACGGTAACAGACGCATCAATCATTCTCGTCCACTCAAAATCTTACTGTAAAGAGTCCTTCCCACACCACTGCCTCGCTGTTTGGTTGACGGGGTAACTCTTCTCTCTGTGTCTGAATCTGGTGCCACCGACATTCAGACACGGAGGGACGGACATTATAGTTTAGGTACCGGTATATATATATATATATATATATATATATATAATATACACAGTGTTGGGAAAGTTCACTTTCTACATGAACTAGTTCAAAGTTCAGTTCACAAATTTTAAAATGAACTAGTTCAGTTCATAATTAAAACATTTTGAACTAAGTTCACAGTTCCAAAAATGACCTAGTTCATAGTTCTTTTTTTCAATATCTTGCTGCGAACTATTATTTTTCAAAATGATTGCCACAGCCCATATAGAACCACAGACAGCAATTTATTTTATCAGTTTTAACACTGAAACTATGCGTCAGATTTCATCTTCATATCCAATTTTGAATCCTTATCCAACCAGGGTTTACATTAACATTGAGGGGACAGCATTTCCCCATTGTTGCTTTAACGCTTTGATGACGCATGCGGCAGTGAGACACTGGTGGCTGGTGTTGCCAGATTGGGTGTTTTTTCCGCTACATATTAAGGCCTGTTTATGGTGTGTTTTAGCCGGGTTTTCTCTATAGAAATCTGGCACCCTATTGAACGAAGTTAAACAGAGAGTGTGCGTTCACAGACACCAGAATGAATGCGTTCACAGTAACGTTCAGGCAGTAATGCAGTACGTTCAGTTCACGTTCGCCCAAAATATGAACGAGTTCATGAACTCTCGTTCAATGAACGCGTTCAGGCACAACACTGTATATATAGTACCGGTATGTATATATAGTCAGAGGTGGGACGCACAGACCACTACAGACAGAGTCGGGTTATGCTCCGCATACGGGGCGTTTATTCCAGCCAACACAAACGAACCCAGGCAATTATAATCCAACCGATACATAGACAGGAGTTCTCCGGGCTCGGGGCTCCTCTTCCTGGGTAGCCGTGCTCCGCGGGGTAGGGTGTCAGTCCTGGCCGGGGCATAAAACATCCACGAGGTTAGCTCTCAGAAAATACGAACCCACGTTAGCTCACTCCTCCCTCTCTGAGTAAACCCCATGGGTTTTATACCCGGGTGTCCTCTTTAAGGGCCAACAGGACTATGATTAACACAATGGCATGTATGGCCTCAGAGATACGGACCAAAAACTAATGTCCACTACAGAGGACAAAAATGAATTGCTGGGTCTCAAGAGTACCGGTATGTGCCAACTTGTTGAAAGCAAGCCATGGAAGCGGCGCGCTCTCGGGTGAATTGTGAAGTGTTCTGCTGCTTGAATGACAGATGATCCACAACTTTTTTATTTTTTTAATTAAAAAATTATATTTTATCAACTAGCCGGAGTCAGAGTAAAGCTGTTCAGACAGGAGGTTTATTCACAACGTATACAGCCTCTTTTAGTTCCTATTAACATACGTTGCTCTCATAGACGGCACAACAAACTTCCAGATCAGTCTACAGGCAAAACCAGGAACAACTCCTCCCCTCCCCTCACTTGGGCTCCACCAATCACCAGCCTGCACACTCAATGGTCTAACATGCAGGCTTCCTCCCTCTGGCCGGCAGCTGTACCCTGTAGACCACCTTCCCCCAACCTCTCCAGTATTTTGGCAAGGGGCCCCAATCCACTGGGCTGGTCAAGCTTTGGGGCCAACCGGCCCCTTTTTCCCACTGGGGGTTGTAGATGCCACACCAGCTCCCCAGCCCCTGAAGTGGCCGCCCTTTTGCCCCTCACATCCATAGTTGCGTTTTCTGCCTCAACTCCGGCACTTAAGCTGCCTGATCACGGGCAAAAGTGTGTGCGGACTCCAGGCGATCCTGCACTCTACTGGCATACTTAGGACCTGGGGAAGTAGCCAGGGAGTCAGGAGGCCAACCAAACGCCAGCTCTGCCGCAGAGCCCCAAACTTGGACCACAGCCCTTTTGTGGTTGCGGAGAACCTTGACACCGCCTCCCATGGTGGCCGCTGCTGTGCCTTCAACCAACTGCATCACCGGCTGTAGGTCCCGGTCCTGCTCCTGCTGTTGCCTCCATTCTGCCAGGCCGACGATCTGCGGCCCCTGACAGATTACCTCCCCCTGTGGAGCGGTGGCACCGACCTCCTCCTCTTCCCGCAGTTCTTTCTCCCTCGCCTCTCTCCGATCACAGTAGCGGCACCCATTTGATGCACACGGGCGGCGAGAGAGTGCGTCGGCATTGGTGTGGCTTGCTCCAGCCCTATGCTCCACGGTGAAGTTGAAGGCCTGGAGCTCCTCTAACCACTTGGAGACCTGACCCTCCGGCTCCTTGAAGGTCATGAGCCGCATGCTCTGTCTCTCAATGTAAAGGCGGGGCCACACAGGTAATATTTGAAGTGCCTTATAGAAAGCACCAGTGCCAAGAGCTCCTGCCGGATAACGCAGTCGCGCCTCTCCGCCTTGTTGAACGCCAGGCTGAAATAGGCTACTACACGCTCCCCCTCTAGCCCCTCTTGTGAGAGCACGCCCCCCACCCCCACGCCACTAGCGTCTGTGTCCAATATGAAAGGCAAGGTGTGGTCGGCTGGGGCAAGCACTGGTGGCCCACACAAGGCACGCTGCAGACTGCTGAATGGTTCCGTCCACAAAAGTCAAAGTCTCTATATTTTTGTAGCAACCGAAACATGGGTGCAGCCAGGCAGGGGAAACCCCATACAAACCTCCTGTAGTACGAGGCCAGGCCCAAGAGGCTCTTCAGCTGCTTTTGGTTAGTGGTGGTGGGCCAGTCGCCTACCGCCTGCACCTTGTCCTTCAGGGTACTGATGCCCTCTCCCCCCACCGTGTGGCCCAAAAAGGATACCTCCCTCTGCATAAAGTAGCACTTGGCGGGGTGCAGCTTTAAGTCCCCAGCACTGATCCTTTCCAGCACCAACCTTAGGAAACCCAGAGCAGCCTCAAAGGAACAGCCATGAACCAAGATGTAGTCCAGGTAGACCAGTCACTGCTGGCGGGGAACACCAGCGAGCACCTGGTCCATTAACCTAGCGAAGATGGCCAGAGCATTACACAGTCCAAAGCTGAGGAGCTTGAACTGCCACAGCCCCCACCCAGTGCAGAATGATATCTTGAGTCTCGCCTCAGGAGCAAGCGGCACCTGGTAGTTCCCACTGCGGAGGTCCAAGGAGGAGAACCAGGAGGAGCCGAAGACCAGGTCCAAGGACTCGTTAATGTGGGGCAGGGGATACAAGTCTTTCTTGGTTACCCCGTTCACAGGTCTGTAGTCTGGGCAAAGCCGACAACTACCCAGCTTCTGGGGAACCATGACAATGGCCGCGGCCCAGGGACTGTCCGAAGTCTCAATTATGTCTGCTTGCAGCAGGTTAACACCGCTTCATCACAAGTCTCCTGTCGTAACAGCAGTAGGCGGCAAGGGCGACACTTGATAGGACGTGCGTCCCCCATATCGATCTGATGCTGTGCAAAGTGGGTCATCCCCACCTCCTTGTCACTTAAGGCAAAACTGTTTTGGAACTCCTGCAGCAGGTGCCACAGCTGTTCCTGCTGTGGGGGGGTTAGGCTGCCAGAGTTATTTTCCCATATTTCTCTTAGGGCAAGACTTATTCCGGGTTGCGTTATTCCCGGTCTGGGGCCCTGGTGATAGGGATGGGGCGGACAGGCTCCCGGTGGGGGCGGCAGAGGGGGAATCACCCCGAGCGTGTGCCTCTGGGGATGGGGACAAGGAGGGGGTGCGGCTGGATACAGTCTGATGGGAGGCCTAGCAGAGGTATTAATGGGGGCCATAGCCACCACAGGCCCCTCCTGGAAGCTTACTAGGCCCTCCCCAAAGTCCAGCCGGCAGGCGGTAGCCTTCAAAAAGTCCAAACCCAGAATACAAGGTTCCTGCAGCAGTTCTGCCAGCTGCAGAGCTTTAATCTCCCTCAACCACCCTTCTGCCGTGGCCAAAAGTTCAAACTGGGCATGGAAAGCCTCCCAGTCCGATCTGCCCGAGTACTTGGGTGTTTTCATGGATGTGACGGCAGCTGGACGATTTGTGACGCCATGTCTGCTTACCTCCGGAAGTTCGACCGGTGAGTCGTTTCTGATTGGAGGAACGTTGCGAAACGCCGATGAGGGAGTCATGCCCGCTTCCATAGCCATCTCTCCGGCAGCTGTTTTGAGGCGAAACTTTGCCTCGCGTGAAGCTCTCGCAAACTCTCTGGCTATGTCCTCTGGCCAGCCACATGCTCCTTCTTCCTCGTCACTCCTCTCTTCCCTCTTTACTCACGCGCCGCCGAGGTACTCCATGAGACGACGGCTAACTCACTGGCAACGTTACGCTAGTTCGACAGGATTGTTATTTTCCGTCCGAAGTCACTTCTGACACCAGTGTAACAACTAGCCGGAGTCAGAGTAAAGCTGTTCAGCCAGGAGGTGTATTCATAGACAGCATGACGAACTTCCAGATCAGTCCACAGGCAAAACCAGGAATGACTCCTCCCCTCCCCTCATGTCAATTCCACCAATCACCAGCCTGCACACTCAATGGTCTAACATGCAGGCTCATGATTGGCTGAACGACAGGGGTTATCCACTGACGCGCTACCCAGTCTTTACTGGGTCGCTACAATATTAAATGCAGGTCAAACGACACCGATGGAAGAAAATGGTTGTTGCAATTTCCTGCATTCGAGTGATTATTTTCCCGCCCCCTGCTCACAATAACTGCAGTGTAATTAATAATGTTATCTAAAATTTCATTTTTTGTTATACATTTTTATTTGAATAGAGTTTAGATTAAACCGTATACACATTGTATGTGTCACGATGTGGGGCAGGAGGACCCAAACGCAAGACTCAGGACTGGGTTTGTGCAGTACAGAGAAATTGTATTTAATTACCGTTGAGACAGGGTAGGCAGACAGGTAGGCAGACAGGTGAGGGACAGACAGCAGGTAGCATCCAAACAGGTAGTCCATCGACTTAACAATACAACAATTAATGTTTAACCCAACCTAACATAATAGCAATGGTCCGACGACAGTGAGTGGAAAGCCGGGGGCTTTATACTGTGACTAATTGTTCATTGCGGGAAATGGCTGAGTAAACCCTAAACACAAAGTAAAAACACATTCGTAATTACTTTTTCGTAATATTGTATTTTACATGTTGATTTCTGTTAATAAGTTGTTTTGCCAATAACTAAAAGCAAAAACAATAAACATAAAATGTTACCTTTATTGGTCCACCTCCTGTCTAAATGTTATACTGCTGGCCTGGCACACACTGACTCACCTGACAGGGAAAAATAAAGCATTCAAAAGTATTGAATGCCATTTTCACTGGCTGTGTCGTTGTGAATGCTGTAAATGTCATGCAGATTATTTTCAATTAAATGTGTTGAACATCGACAACAGTTTTCATCTTTGCATCATGTAGGAGCTAAACAGTAACACTTTTGTATTGTATTAGCAGAAAACTTTAAAGAAGAAAGGCAATATTTTTGTGAGACCAACAATATGGAAAGTGTAGTGTGACACAAAAATTGATGTCGTCTGACATTCCAGACCAGTAAAATCTTTTGGTTTTTCTGGCCACAATGTGCACCTACACTGCTGGCATGAAAGTCCACAAAGACTTAATTTGCCTCTTTTGCACCACACAATACTTTTGCCTTAAGGGACTGAGTACCTGGTACCTTACATAGTACAAATGGACATCTGTAATAAATCAAAGAAATCCGTGATGAGTTGTAATTACCATTGTAATGTGAAAATGATAATATTTCTTTGGGGGGGTATCACACTGCTCAGCCTCCCCGGGAAAGTTTATTCCAGGGTGCTGGAAAGGAGGCTCCGGCCGATTGTCGAACCTCAGCTCCAGGAGGAACAATGCGGATTCTGTTGTGGAACAGTGGACCAGCTCTTTACCCTCGCAGGGTTGTTGGGGGGGCATGGGAGTTTGCCCATCCAGTCTACATGTGCTTTGTGGACTTGGAGAAGGCCTATGACCGTGTCCCCCGGGGAATCCGGGGGACACGTGCCATTGGTACGTGTCATTCGGTCCTTGTATGAACAAAGTGCGAGCTGCGTCCGTATTCTTGGCACAAAGTCAAGCACGTTCTCAGTGGGTGTTGGACTCCACCAAGGTTGTCCCTTGTCACCGATTCTGTTCGTGATCTTCATGGACAGAATCTCAAGGCGCAGCTGAGTTGGGGAGAGTGTCCGGTTTGGGGACCTCAGAATTGCATCTCTGCTCTTTGCAGATGATGTGGTTCTGTTGGCTACATCAGACCGTGACCTGATGTATTTGCAGCCGAGTGTGAAGCGGTCGGGATGAGAGTCAGCACCTCCAAGTCTGAGGCCATGGTTCTCTGCCGGAAAACGGTGGAGTGTTCCCTCCGGGTTGGGAATGAGTTGCTGCCTCAAGCGAAGGAGTTCAAGTATCTCGGGGTCTTGTTCACGAGTGAGGGCAAAATGGAGCGGGAGATGGACAGACGGATTGGTGCAGCGTCTGCAGTGATGCGGGCGCTGTACCGGTCCGTTGTGGTGAAGAGGGAGCTGAGCCGGAAGGCGAAGCTTTCGATTTACAGGTCCATCTATGTTCCAACCCTCACCTATGGTCACGAGCTTTGGGTAGTGACCGAAAGAATGAGATCGCGGATACAAGCGGCCGAAATGAGTTTCCTCCGCAGGGTGGCTGGGCTCAGCCTTAGAGATAGGGTGAGGAGCTCAGACATCCGGAGGGAGCTCGGAGTAGCTCCTCCGCGTCGAAAGGAGTCAGCTGAGGTGGTTCGGGCATCTGATTAGAATCAGAGGCGATTATGCCGTCGGGGCAAGTGGGGCAGTGTCCCACCAGATGGCGCTGTTGTGCAAGAAGATCATTACTTCTGACTGTATTGTGGCAAATCGTAACTTGATAATATTTAATACAAAGTAGTGATTCAACTGTGAATTTGGTGTCAAATAAACTTCACTCACATCCTATAGCGCTGTTTTGGAGTAATCTCTCAGTGTGTGTGTGTCTGTTTCTGTGTGCTTGACATCAATTTTTGTGTCACACTACACTTTCCATATTGTTGGTCTCACAAAAATATTGCCTTTCTTCTTTAAAGTTTTCTGCTAATACAATACAAAAGTGTTACTGTTTAGCTCCTACATGATGCAAAGATGAAAACTGTTGTTCAACACATTTAATTGAAAATATATAAATAATCTGCATGACATTTACAGCATTCACAACGACACAGCCAGTGAAAATGGCATTCAATACTTTTGAATGCTTTATTTTTTCCTGTCAGGTGAGTCAGTGTGTGCCAGGCCAGCAGTATAACATTTAGACAGGAGGTGGACCAATAAAGGTAACATTTTATGTTTATTGTTTTTGCTTTTAGTTATTGGCAAAACAACTTATTAACAGAAATCAACATGTAAAATACAATATTACGAAAAAGTAATTACGAATGTGTTTTTACTTTGTGTTTAAAGGGTTTACTCAGCCATTTCAGCTGATCGACATGGATTTGGTTGGAAAACTGAAAACCACTTCCAATGGAAACCAGTACATATGTGTACTAACAGACCATTTGACAAAGTGGGCACAAGCATATGCTCTGAAAACCAAAACTGCTGAAGAAGTAACCCAGTGCATTCTTAAGTTTTTCTATCAGTTTGAAGCACCCAAGCGAATTCTAACTGATCAAGGGAAGGAGTTTGTGAACAAAGTAAGTATCAAGAACCACTGAAATGCAAACGTTATATCCAACATTTACATTATATGTAGGTCAGGATTTATTTAACTCAAATAAAATGCATTGGCTACCACAGTTTAACTTTATTTTACCTGTGACAGTTATAAAAAAAAAAAGAATCTTGTAATTTTTTTTCTTTATTTTGGTTAATACAGATCAATAAAAATGTCTGCGAAGCACTAAATATCAAAATAAGTCTCTGTGCCCCTTACCACCCGCAGACAAATGGGTTAGTTGAGAGGATGAATGGGACCATACAGAGGTAGATGTCCATTTCCACCTTTTATTTGTATATTTTTACGTTCATTTTACTTCATATCGTAAAAAATATTTATTAACAAATGCTTTGTTATTATATTCTCTCTTTTTTCTAGAGCATTGTCAAAACTGGTGAAAAGCACAAATGATGAATGGGACAAACATTTGGATGCTGTCATGTTTGGCTTGGTGACAAAGCACCAAATGACAACAAAGTTTTCACCCTACTTTGTTTGGTGGAGAGGCGAGGTACCCCTCTCATATCCCTTCTGAATACGGGGTGAGTTGCACTTCCAAACATATTTTAGAAAGAAAGAACATTTTACATTTTGGTATAATATAACCTTAAAACAATGTTTTTTAATGTCATTCACTCAATCATTTTATAGGTGGATAGCAGTGTGGAGGACAATTTGTCTGTTGAAGAGGTAGCAGAGAACATTCTGAAGCTTGACAATGTTCTTCAGAATGCTACCTGTCATAACAATACAACACAGTCAAAACTAACCAAATAAAATCTTCAAAATGTTCATGTGGGCATGAGGTTGAATGTGAGGAGGCAGCAGAGCAAAGTGGGGCAAGTTAGATCCAAACTACCTTGGGTCCTACACCATCACCGCTATCATGGGAAAAAGTGTGGATCTTGTAGACAGCCAAGGAGTTACAATCGGCAAAATTAACAGGGATCACTTGATGGCATATACAGAGGAACACCCAAGAGTTCCACGTCAGAGTTCTTTTCACCACTGCCTCTACTGGATTGCCCTCTACTTCTTCCTCTGGGCCATCCACCACCTCCTCCTCTGGGCCATCCACCACCACCACTTTGTCATCCACTGGGTCTTCCACCACCTCATCCTCCTCTGGGCCATGCACCACCACCTCATCCTCCTCTGGGCCATGCACCACCACCTCGTCCTCCTCTGGGCCATCCACCACCACCACTTTGTCATCCACTGGGTCTTCCACCACCTCCTCCTCTGGGCCATGCACCACCACCTCGTCCTCCTCTGGGCCATGCACCACCACCTCATCCTCCTCTGGGCCATGCACCACCACCTCATCCTCCTCTGGGCCATGCACCACCACCTCGTCCTCCTCTGGGCCATGCACCACCAACTCGTCCTCCTCTGGGCCATGCACCACCACCTCGTCCTCCTCTGGGCCATGCACCACCACCTCGTCCTCCTCTGGGTCATGCACCACCAACTCGTCCTCCTCTGGGCCATGCACCACCACCTCATCCTCCTCTGGGCCATGCACCACCACCTCATCCTCCTCTGGGCCATGCACCACCACCTCATCCTCCTCTGGGCCATGCACCACCACCTCATCCTCCTCTGGGCCATGCACCACCACCTCATCCTCCTCTGGGCCATGCACCACCACCTCATCCTCCTCTGGGTCATGCACCACCACCTCATCCTCCTCTGGGTCATGCACCACCACCTCGTCCTCCTCTGGGCCATGCACCACCACCTCATCCTCCTCTGGGCCATGCACCACCACCTCATCCTCCTCTGGGCCATGCACCACCACCACCTCATCCTCCTCTGGGCCATGCACCACCACCTCGTCCTCCTCTGGGCCATGCACCACCACCTCATCCTCCTCTGGGCCATGCACCACCACCTCATCCTCCTCTGGGCCATGCACCACCACCTCGTCCTCCTCTGGGTCATGCACCACCAACTCGTCCTCCTCTGGGCAGTCCACCAACACCCCTCCAGATCTGATGCCTGCCTCCACTGCCTCTACAAACCCCACAGTGTACCCCTCGAACATCAAGAGTATGTTTGAAAAATTACAAAATTAACTAAATTATTAAAAGTAAGTATTAATTGAATGTGCAAACCTCAAATGTAAGTTTCTGATTTGTGGGCTCCTGTCTGCAAAAGTTCTGTCAACATTACAGACATGACCAAGATGCTATTGTAGATTTAGAGTGGATTTTGGAAAATCATTTGAAAAAAATTCTTCATTCTTATTTTTTAGACGTGAAACATGCATGGAAATGGAAAGGGATGTATATCCTGCTCTCAAAAATTGGACCTTACAAACTATTCTTCTTCTGACATTTTCAACACTGCTCCACAAAGGGAACTGAGGTGAGTATCTTTTAAAATGGTTTCCCTACTGATTGTTGTTTTTCATGAAAAGGCACACCTACTTGTCTTTATTTTTTACATTTGCATGTGTGGCAATGTCACACATGGCGTGTTTTCATTACAGGTTATTTTTACCTGTTGTTTTCATTATAGGTTATTAATGCATATCTGACCTTCTGGTGAGCAAATGTAATAAATACAGCACAGACAGGGCTTTTGCAATTGACACGTTTGATATTACCATCATATGGCAAAAATTAAGGTATTAAACAAAATTATCTCGTTTAGTTGTCCACAATATAGTAGTATGCCTGTTTGTTGTTTTACAGATTCTTAATCTTACAGATTGACCCAGGGTTGTACAAATACATTGTGCGATTGTCAATACAAGTCATCATTGGATGCTGGTGGTAATCATATTTTACATATATTATATACTATATATATAAATATATATACAGTATATGCCGTCTGCATACTGCTTCAGAAAAACAACAGAGCTACTAGTACAGCATGATGTTAATTTAATTGTAAGGTGATTCTACCAGGAGAGAGGAGAAGCCTTTTTGTAGACCCATTGGGGGAAATAAGAGGGAGGATACAACACTGCAAGGACATTACAAGGTAAATTAGTCTTTATCAGCATATTTTTAAATGACAATTTAAATACAGTAGGAGAGAAACATGGATAGTGAGTAACATCTGTGTTACAGAAGAAAGGAGACATAAAAAAGTATAACTGTATACTGGACACCCTTAGGGTACAGTACTGGGAAAGGGAAGTGATGTTTAGATAACTTGTATTTCACAGTTGCGGTAAGTTAACCAAAACTGTACAAAGACAAGCTAACACATTTAGTTTGGGGAAAGTCAGATTTAGAGGTTAGAAGCTCAAAGATTAGGATTATACATTTTTGAAAAATGGCTTATCAGCAGGTTTAACTCCACCCACCTCTACATAACTTTAATAATGGAAACCTTCAATAGGCTGCTATTACACCCCAGAGTTTGTGAGTATGTCATCATCCCCTTCAGCTAAATTCTGATAATCTATCCCAAAGTCTCTTTCCAAAAGTGTTAACCCAGCAACAGTTATGTCATATCTTTCATATCTCAATTGTAAACTACATACTTTAAAGCTCCCGCTACTATTGTTTCCCAGTACTGTACCCTAAATGTATTCAGTATTTTAGTTGTTAAAAATTGTTATGGAATTACATTGATCAAGTAGCTATATTCTAAAGTGGACATTTTTAATATTTTGAAGTAACTGAGTGTATTTAATTTAATTTATATTGGGGCATCCTTATTGTATATGTCTTTTAGAGCATTCATGAGACACAGAGGCCTTAATCCATCAAGATGGCCATGTGACACACTGCCTCACCCACTTCAACAGGATGCAACTTCATGCGTGGAGGCTTATGTATTGAAGGTATGTTTTACAGCATGATTATGCATACTGCTTTTGTCCAATTCAGATTAGTTGTGACATTTGCCCCACGGTGGTACCACAGGAGCTGCGCCACGATGCCGAAGACACACAGAAATGCAGACTTTATTTGCAAAGCATGCCAGTGAAATCGCAACCACCCCACTACTACTGTTAAAATGTAGATACACTGGTAGCTTCTATATCGTTGTAGTTTTTATCATGTTGTTCTGATTCAGTGTTTATTAAAATATCCGATGATGCATGTCTGTAGAATACATGAGACAACAGGCAAGACAACAGTACTTCCAAATATGTACCTGTAGGAAGATGTCCACTGAAACAATGTAGAGGACACATACTGTAGTGTTGTTCGCTCCCTCTGGGGGCCGAATGGGGAATTGCGGTTCCCCCGACTGTCGTCCACACTCTTTAGTCGGCCCCTCAGTGGCCGTCTGCCACAATAAATATATATATATACTGTACATGAAAAATACAACTAAATTTGAAGGTTTAATTGCATTGACAAATACACAACTTAATGCATCTTAACACAAAATGAGCCAGGAACATGGCAGTCCTTGGCAGTGCTCCGGATGGACTTGTTATTTAATTTCACCTCCCTGAAGAAGAAGAAGAAGAAGAAGAAGAAGATCTTTATTAGTCCACACATGTATTGGTCACACAACACACAGCGGGAAGTGGCGGCCGCCAAACATACAGACGCGCATGCAGGGAGGGTGGCCCTTGGAAATGTGTCCTCTGCATTTAACCCATCCTGCTGCCCCTCCAGGGGCAGCTAGGAGCAGTGGGCAGCCATCTCGACGGCGCCCGGGGACCAACAGCTCCAGGTTTTACGTCCACATCTTGGTCAGGGATGTGGACAGGAGAGGCGATCTTCACATGTTTTTTTTAATTGGGGTTCTTTTACTCCGTAAGGAGACTGCCCTTATCATGACATCTGGTGGAGTCTGACCCTTCTCTGTCTTCTGAATAAAGTTCTGAATAAATGTTTCTTTATAGAAAAAGAGAGAAAGCAATAGTAATCTCACCATGCATGATTTTGGCCAACATAGGTCAATGTGACAACCAAACCGCAAAGAGAATGTGACGACCAACCCCAACTGGAATGTCTTGCTAGCATCAAGGCTAACAACCACTAACAACGAGCTAGCTAGCTAACAACAATCTAAACTGTAGCTTTCCCTTCACACTTTGTAAGGGTAACAATTGTTTTGTTATAAACCCCATTGTGTAAAAGCCTAGAAGAAAAATACTGAGGAGCTGAATATTTAGCAATTTAGACATGAAAAACGACACAAAAAGTCCTCAACTCAAGTTCACGAGTGTCTTACTCCAGAGAAAACTGTCGGTGAGCTCTGATCCCAATTCTGGACGTTTCCATACCAGGATTTGGGAAACAGCGGCTTCTGGTAGCGAGATATCATGAGTGTGACAACCAACCCCGTTCTCCCCTACATACAGTATATATGCCTCGTTTGTTATATATTCCAGTTGTGTTTTAATATATATTTCCTTCATTATTCCATGTCTGTTTTGACATGCTCCATTTTATATAATGTTGAACTGGTGTGCTGTCTTGGCTACTCACCATGAGTGGCACTTCAATGGCAAGTCTTGGGTGTAGAACAATAGTGTTTGAATTGGGGAAAGTCACTCTTTCAATTACACCACAAACCTTTATACATCCACAATAGTTTACGTGTTTGCCAATTTTTTGTCAAAACTTGGCAACAATCTCCAGCATTAGCCTATCAGAACCCGTTCATTTCAATTCAATGCTGTGGTAGCATGATTATGTTACTGGATCCATGGGTAAGAAGTGAGCAGAGGCAGTCTAACGGGTTCTCTGTGTAACACTGAAGCCACGTTCGTCATGATCCCTGTATGAACACACCACAGCAGACACTTCAAGTAAGAAGCACCTAATATTTTGTGGTCCTCTATGGACACAGTGTTGAGGGGTAAACTGCAAGGTTACATGTTGGAGTGTAGGGATATAGTGTTGGTTTGTGTGGTTAACAAACTCATCATTACTAAATTCCCCTCATGATTGATGGACCTTCTCTTCAATGATGTATTATATTTATAAACCTTCATTTGGTTATTCTTTGCCCTATATCTTTTTTCTTTCTTACTCATTATTAATGTCATTTCACATGTGAATTGTGTGCTACATTGTATATCATGCAGATTACAAAAAGTGCAAGGATTGAAGAGGATTTCCAATACAAGTGAAAGCAATTTATTTAGAAAGCAGACAATAATGAACAATAGTTAAGACATTCTTTCTTCGTCATCATCACACCACCACCATCAGCCCAATCTCATGATCATGTTGATCATGTCATAATGATCATATTCATCTAGACACATATGTGACTCCAAAGTGCACACCCTGGTACAGCATTAAGAGCTTCCACAGCCATAATTACTTATACCTCTCTGGTAACATCCATTTCTAATAATAAACATTCCCCAAATATGATTGAATGACCTTGAGCCATTTCACCCACATCATCTCTTATTATGCCTTCATGACAAATGTTAATGTATAAGCCTATGATCATATAATATAATATCTAATATAATAATTTTATATTTATATTTATACTGTACATTTGTAAATCTATTAGTATATTTGTATCATTCTGTTGAGTTCTCCATTGTTTTATTGTACTGTATTGCTATGCAATTGTTTTAAACTTGCCGAGAACAGTGCCCATCCTACCAATGCGCATTAACTATACTTTAAATTTTAAGTTAATTTTAGAATACACAAGATTGTTTTTTGTTGATATATTTTTTTGCACACACCATGAAGAGTCTGCCGGCTTCCACAACCTATAGAACTCTTCCTTCTTTAGAGGTTCATTAAAGGTAACCTTCTCCCTGGTCGGTTATCCTGGGAGACTCTTGATCCGATGCAGAATGCTGTAATATATAAAGTGCATCATCATAAATACACATCCTGTAAATATGATATCAATATGTATCATGATTTTAAAAAAAAACATCCTAAAATTTTCAATTTTAAAAGAAATACATTCAAGTACATTTCTATCTATTGGACTAAAACAAGTACGTGTCAAAAACAACATAGGTTGGGCAGCCTTTGAATACTCCCCCAGCTAAAACAGCAAAGTTTATCACTATGATGTCACAGCGCTATATTTTCAGAGGCCGGATATAAGAATTAACATGGAAACACTTTTTCTGTAAGTCATTACAAATTGTCTAGCAAAGCAAAGACAATCCAAATATCACAGCCACACAATCAGCTATTTAAATAGTAATGACTCATGTGTGTGCATCCACTAGTGCAAGGACACGTGACAATGAGACTATAAGTCGACTATAAGGCGACTGCCAGTGCTTCGATGGTAAACGCGCTTGAGGGCCAACACCGCAAGGCCAGCTCCGCCCATTTATTTCAAGATTCAAGACCTTTGTCACGTACACATACAGGATATGCAGCGAAATGAAAAAGTGTCGATGCTCAGCGGAATGTGCAAAAGAATACTAGAGATAACTCAATACTCAGAATATTTACGGCAAAAAAAAAAACCAGCAGGAATGAGAAATAGATAATAAATCAACATTAGAATATTTGTTTTATGGAAAAAAGTGGTGATGCCACAAACGCATTTGTTTCACCCCGCATAGGTTAACATTGGTCACATTGAGTTATGTTGTTAAAGCTAAACCATACAGCTCGATTTAATTTAGCATCATTCTAGTGATGACCTACAGAAAATGCTTGTTTTCTTTTTTTATGTCGGCTATAAGTCATTTGTGACTTGTAAGCCTTCACTGTATTTCTGTTTTCAGAACACAACAAGTCTGGAGTGGTAGTTGGCGTGGGAGTTGCCGTGGGAGTTGTCGTGGGAGCTGTGGTGATTGGTGTGCTGGTGTGGCGAAAAAAAAAGGTATTGTAACCTTCATTAAAGCCTTTAAAGTAATAATTCACCCTGACAAGTTAACATACATACATGCATCTGTTTATTGTTCTTAATTTTGAACAGTTACATTTACATTGAGGTCATTCGGCAGACGCTTTTATCCAAAGCGACTTACAAAGAGTGCATTTGTTGAAGGAGACAGCAATATATCACTGTGGGACATAAAGATAAGAATAGAGATGTTTTCAAGCATTCATAGTTACGAGACGACTGCGTCAAGTATGAAATGTTGCTAAACCCTTCTAACATGCTACCCCCCTAATAGAATCCCCCTATCTTTAATTGTTGTGATAAATGCTGATATTTAGGTATCTAGGAAGGGTTGGGCAGTTACCGGTATTACCTGTGCGGTGTGCAAGCTTAAACCTGTTCATTTCATACAAACCAACTGTAGCATTGAGAAATTCTAGCTAATTATGCAGCCTATTGCTTACATCAGCTACTTGTGACGATGCAAAATATAACTTGTATCGCGTTCGAAATTAGGGATGTTCACGTTTAATCTAATATCCATTGATTCGTCCATTAATGTTTGCGTGGCGTCGACAGACCTGTGCGAAAAACTGGCTTGGCACATCCACACCATGCACACATAATGGAAAATAAAACTCATCAAACGCATCAAATCAGCATGGGTCCGCAGGTGCACTGTTGTATTACGTGATCGAAGCGTCTGGTGGGTCACCGGCTCATCTGCAGAATAAATAATTAATAATAAATTATCTTATTGATATGCCTACTTATTTTCACTTTTATTATGATATTAAAAAAACCTGCTTCTTGTGCTGTAAAACGTTTGTGGCATCACCACTTTTTTCCTTCAACAAATATTCTAATGTTGATTTATTATCTATTTCTCATTCCTGCTGGTCTTTTTTTTTTGCCGTAAATATTCTGAGTATTGAATTATCTCTAGTATTCTTTTGCACATTCCGCTGAGCATCGACACTTTTTCATTTCACTGCATATCCTGTATGTGTACGTGACAAAGGTCTTGAATCTTGAAATACATGGGCGGAGCTGGCCTTGCGGTGTTGGCCCTCAAGCGCGTTTACCATCGAAGCACTGGCAGTCGCCTTATAGTCGCCTTATAGTCGACTTATAGTCTCATTTTCACGTGTTTTAGCCCTTGCACTAGTGGATGCACACACGTCATTACTATTTAAATAGCTGATTGTGTGGCTGTGATATTTAGATTGCAGGTATAAAAATGTTGGTGACATCAAGTAACAACTAAGGAATCATATAATGCATATTTTCCATGTATTGATGTTTTATTGGGAGGAAATTACGATTAATCATCTGTCCGCTACATTGGACGTCATGCATCACTGGCTACATTAAACTACAATTCATACGGTTACTGCTACTGTTGTTCTTGAAAATACTTCATCTGCACTAACTTTTTTGGCTGTAAATCAATGTATTTATGTTATTAGAAAGTTATTTGAAGTTTTTGTATATCTATGTTTTGTAGAGCTCAAGAGGAGAGCGTGACAACAAAACACAACCAAAGTCAAGTGAGTATCAACTAGGGACAGTGACGAATGACGAAGAAGCACATGATAGCAGTCCTGTCCAAGGCACCCCCCCCTGAGATCAGAACCACTGTCCCCAGCTCACTGAAGCAAAAAATGCAAACAGATGCCATGATGCTGCATGCACACGAAGAACCAAGTACATCTGCATGCAGTGTCTTGTGGCTTTGTGCCCTGGGTGCTTTGCCAATTATCATAGATTTTATTCCTAAATGCTGTTTTGGATATGTATGTGTAACCAAGTTGGTTTGTAACTTCACCAAATCCTGATTTAATGTTTTAGAACTTTTGTCAATGCGGGCTGCTCTGCTCTCAGTCTGCGAGTAGGTATGTTTTATTTTCCTGGTCATAGTTTTACATTTATTTTGATTGTAGTTGATGCAAATGTAGAATTAAGGAAATTATAAATGTTAGTCTTGATATGTTAAACATGCAGTTCGTGTCGTTTGGGTGTAAACTGTGTAAATTAGAGTTGTAGTTACACCAATACTTGGAACAATACAATGAAGAACAGCCAGTGGCGGATTTAGCGGTATTATTTCAACTACAGGCAGAACAATACAAGAGACAGAGCATGTCATGTGACTGTGAGCTCACTGTAAATGTTTTCACAGACTGGGTAAGATCAACTATGTGTAGCAATTGCATGATGGCTGTTCCTGCACTATTAGAGGATTGAGACTTTCCCTTTTTCAACTTTAGTGTGCTGTTGAGGACATGACTGATATTGACTGGTCATTCTGACAGAATCACCGCACGCCTCCAAAACCACTTCAGTCCCAGTCCCTATTTCATGATACTGCATGAAATCTTAAAAAAAAAGAGGGGGCACAATATACGACTTGAAATTCTCATGTCATTTTTAGTTGCAATTTTCCGGTATGATAAACTATAATTTGCACACTCCATTGGGGGTGGACGACCACACCTGCTCAGTTGTTCCCACACAGTATCAAGCAATGGCCTTTTTAATGTAAGGGGGAGAACAGTGCATACTGTAGCCAATTTATTCAATATCATATTAAAGGATATCACACGCGATAGATACGGAAAGCGTCATGTAAGGCAGGCATGTCAAATTTTTCAGACAAGATCAAGCACAATTATGATGGCTTCCTGAAACTAAACAAGGTTGAGACTCCCTTTCACTTTTCTGTGAGGACAACAACCTTCTGGTCAAAGTCTCTGACCAACCACCTCCAACTTGCCCTCCAAATCTGCTATTGTAAATATGTAGCCAATTTCTTATTACACTGATTAAATCTCCTATTCCTGATAACTATACTAATATATACTTATATTATATATATATATATTTATATATTTGAGTTAGTGGGGGCACAAAAACCTCGTGCGTGAGGCAAGGCTGAGTAGCTGTGAAGTGAATTGTGGACAAGAGGGTAGTACCTAGTGCTGCGTAGTGTAGCTCTGGTGCTAGCTAAGTGGTACTGGTGCGCGTAGTGTACTGGTGCCGGAGCGTAGTGTACTAGTGTAGTGTAGTGTACTAGTGTGCTAGTGTACTAGTGCCTGTGTAGTGTACTAAGTGCTGCGTCAGGTTAAGTGATGAGCATCGAGCTCGCTGCTTGTTTATACACAAACCCCCTCGAGACTCTAATGTCCGGAGACCAAGGACAAGACCGAGACCATAGCAGTTCGAGTCCGAGACAAGACCAAGACCACGTAAAAGTGGGTCTCAAGACCAAGACGCGGGTCTCGACGTACTACATACACGAAAGTGTAATTTATAAGTCCTTTATAAGTTTTCATTGTCGACACGTGTCTCCCGTTGCTAGCTACAGTGTTCTCTGTGTGTTTTGTTTGCTAACAGGGATTGATGACCCACGTGTGTGGACTGTATGTTGTTATTTTCTTTATTCTGTACAGGTATGTGCAATTCTTGTATGGTCTTTATTTATATTTTATTTCATTTATTTTCATATTGTATCTGAGTCTGCGTCTTGCTGTCTGAGACCCACGTGTGTGGACTGTATGTTAAGTCATTTTCTTTATTCTGTACAGAGGGACACAGGCCATTGTCCAGACAGTACATTAAAAGAGCAACCAGCAGCTGTTTGTGGTCCAGGCTTTCATTCAACCAGCGCAACACAGAAACACAACGCAGATCACGCGGTCAGGTTAACGGATGTGCGAGCGAGATAAACTGTGGCAGTACAGACACACCCGTTACATATGCACATTTTCTTTATATATACATATATCCTTTTATAGTTCTCACATCTTTATATAACATTGTAATCATTTGTTTGTTAAATACATATTTCTTCAGTTGAAACCCAAAACGTATGCTGTCCACCTGAGTGGACATATAAAAAATCTCTGAAAGAGATGGATACAAAAACTTAAGTTCAAATCTTGTTGTTCATGCCTAAAGAGCATTAAAATCCTGACTGAGGTCATAATTCATGCAATGAAAGGGTTGTACTTGAATGTATTTCTTTTAAAATTGAACATTTTGGGATGGGTTTTTTTTAAACCATGATACATTGATATATTTACAAATGTTAGCAATGTACAGTAATAGAATATACAATATAAAATTATATATATTGGATATTATATATATGACATAGGCTTATACATAACATTTGTCTGAAGGCATAATATGGACAGCCAAATCGAGAGGATGATTGTGGGGTGAAATGGCTCAGGGTTCATTCAATCATAATTTGGGGATGTTTATGATTAATTAAAATGTTTAACAAGAGATGGATGTTTTACCAGAGAGGTATACAGTAAATTATGGGCTGTGGAAGCTATTAATGCTGTAGCGCAGGAGCTGGTGCACTTGGAGTCACAGATATGTGTCGACGATCATATGAATATGATCATTTGACATGATCAACATGATCATGAGAATATCTGATTGGTAATCCAAAAGATCTCACGGACAGGAGCATAATTTATTGATAGCAAACATGCAAGTCCCTTTGGTATTATTGTGCAATTCAACTTTGGAGTGCTGAGTTCTCTGGACATTGGCTAAGGGGCGTTCTTTGAGCGGGCTGATAGTGGTGGTGTGATGATTGATGAGAATAGGTAATGTCTTACTATTGTTTCATTTATTGGTCTGCTTTCCTAAAATGAATTGATTCACTTGAATTGGAAAATCCTCTTCAATGCCTTGCCACTTTTTGGGTAATCTCTGCATGCTATATACAATGGTAGCACCATTCAGATGTGGAAGATGACATTTGAATAATGATAAGGAAAATAATAAAGATATAGGGCAAGAATAA